>KQ997936.1:183232-212380 GCA_001598015.1 Dorcoceras hygrometricum | reverse complement strand
AAAACATCCATTACACATCAAGGCATGAATAACATTTATCCTCAAACATTTAAGTGAAGTTTGTTCATTGTTGCGACCCCTCTGTTCGCTTGATCAAGCTATAAACCATAGTACTAGGCTGGAATAGCTCTACGGACCTCATGCGCCGTAGTCACTATCCCCCTCTAATATGGCTCTACGGACCTCATGCGCCGTAGTCACTATCCCCCTCTAATATGGCTCTACGGACCTCATGCGCCGTAGTCACTATCCCCCTCTAATATGGCTCTACGGACCTCATGCGCCGTAGTCACTATCCCCCTCTAATATGGCTCTACGGACCTCATGCGCCGTAGTCACTATCCCCCTCTAATATGGCTCTACGGACCTCATGCGCCGTAGTCACCATATTCCTCTACGTCTTGGTCACAACAACTCACATTCCTCAAAACATTTTTCTTCTTTTCATTTAAAACATCAAACATCAAATATCATGCCATAAATCATCATAAAACTCATCATTTCATTTTTAAAAAGCTTGCTGCCCGTAAACATACCTACGATGCATTTGAAAATAAATAAGGGTTTAGCCAAGATCGATCGGGATCGTCCTAAGCTTCTCGACGGGATACTCGGACACCCATAGGTCTCGACGAGTCACCGGACAAGCCCAAAACTCTCCACAATCAACTCGAGCCTTGGAAATATAATTTTATACATCTTAAACATGTTTACAAGTCATAAAAATACTGTTGGGGAGCCTTGGAGGTGCTGTTATATCCTCTAAATGATCGCGCTACGGTGCTGCCTCCAATGCATTCCGGACGGACACAATCGGCTTCTAACTATTTATACCTCAAAATCGAGCCCTTAAGACTTGACTTACTAACCCTCATAAACATCTTAAGGACCTCTAAAGGATGTCTACGTGTGCTGTAAGGGGAAACACACAACCACAACACCAAGAATTAGACCAACCCAACCATAAGCTCTCGTCACTCGATCAAGCTGCACCTATTCGGCTTTTCCCTTGAACCAGCCTTAACCCCAACTCTAACCAACCCTATACCAAGTCCATAAGACCCTATAACCGTGCCTTAGACCCCATCCAAGGAACTGGTCGATCCCATGACAAAACATCACGAAGGCTGAAGCCCTCATACCACACAATTCTGCACGCTCCTTCCTACACTCGCGCATTGTTTCCTTTCGGCCAGCACTTAAACCCCTCTTAGGCCAGCTCTTGACCAATACCAGGTGAATCTCTAGACACTCCCTAACCTTCAACCTTGGCCCTTCCTCGAACAAGAACCATTCTGCCCAGACCTGATCATGACCGACGCATTTTGCGCTACCACACAGATTATGCACTCAGAAATATCCAGCCTCTATTCTGCTTGTCCAGCCCTCTAAATTAATTTTCCAGACCTTCAAACCTCAACCTAACATTCATTTAAACATCCTCTAATGGCAGCCCTCAGCTCAGATCATCACACATAGCAGCAATTTTCGAAAACATACAGCCGGTAGGAAAAAAAAAAACGCGTAACGTACTACATGATAGAAACCAACCTACTGAAACGTATTGTTTTCAGAATAAATTTCCATGCATAACAGATTTAAAAGCACACATGTATGGTCTGATTGTGGCATCAAACGAAGATTTAAACTTTCCTTGATCGTGAATAACTCACGGTTAAAGTTTGACGCTGCGCGGAGGAGGACGCCGGGAAAACACCGTTGCTTTACTCCGAAGAACTCACGACCGTCGGAAATTAAATGATATTAAAACAGAAATGATGCTAATTGGAAAAGAAAGAAGAGAGGGATGACTGCATGTGAAATGAGAGAATGGAGTTCACGGTTTTATATCCTCAAAGTATAGTGTGTGGACCAACTTTAGTTAATTAAGAAAAACAATACATGTGCTTTGATTTAATAAGTTAGTTGTGTTGTCTCCTTCTTCCTATATCACTTTCCAATGACAATTCATGAAATTAATGGGAAAGAATGGTGTTAGGCTTGATTGACCAATAAAAATAAAAATTGATACGTAAAGGAGCTAGAAATTCATGATAGTGTATTGTGATTGTTTAAAGAAAAGTATAAGTTGCTTTTATTGAGGGAGTCAAGTGGTTGTGAGTGGTGTTGTGTCTTATGGTGACCGACACTACTTAGTTACTTTAGGAAAATCAAGTGTTTAAACTTTTGTGATGATTTGGCTTTAAAGTCATGATCACAAGCTTATATATTTAAACTCTTTTTTTTTAAATAGAATATGAAAAGTTAAATTTAAAGGTTTTATAAAAATTTTCACTAATAATAAACATTGCTCTCAAGCTTAGGGATTGTCCTAAAAATAATTTTTATAAAAACGAAATCAGTTTTACCTCGGTGTTCCCAGTCATCTCCGTTCCGACTTCGCAACACCTGAACTTAAAATTCAAAAAATAATTGTCCTTATAAAATAATTTAATTACTTAAAAAAACATGATTAATTATTATAATAAGAGAAAATAATATTAAGGCATGTGAATTCTAGCTAGGAGAATTCCTAGGCGTTATACGTCTGGTACCAGTCGCAAGGGTATGTTGTGTTGTTTTATCCGTCGTCTGGTTGGTCAGCTGTTGGCAGAAAGTATGACGTGCCATATGCGACGTCGTTTGGTTAAGTTGTTGCGACGCCGTTTTGATTAGTGGTTGAGTGAACAGTGTGTCGACTGATTTTGCGTTGGAGGACTTTCTATCGTTGCTGCTGGCAGCTGCGGGTTCTAATTGTGGAGAATGCATCGTCTGGTTTTGTCGATGGAATCTACTCTTGCTGCTGGCAGCAGTTGAGAAGTGAATATATATTGGAAGACTTGGTCTTTGATTGGATTATTAGATTCCCATACTTAGTGAAATATTCTCCTGATTGTCGATCTCTGTTTCTCGAACCCTAGTACTGTTCACGGTGAGTTTCTCCGACGAATTCCCGTCGACCATACTTAGTGAAATATTCTCCTGATTGTCGATCTCTGTTTCTCGAACCCTAGTACTGTTCACGGTGAGTTTCTCCGACGAATTCCCGTCGATTCTGGTCATCGTTTAGCACGTTCGGGGTAGCGTTGGACTCCTCTTGAGAAGCTCTTTCATTCTATCCCATTTTTGGAGGCTGTGATTGGCTAGTTATGGAACGCGAAGTTTCTGCTCGTTCGTACTTTGAGTAGCTCAGGTAGAACTCCATTCCTTTGCGATGAGATCTCGTTCCTAGCCTAGAATTAAGCTTCCTGTTAGTTGTGTTGTTGAGATTAGTCGCTGGTTGAGTGTGACTCACAGCCGTGAGCTTCTGTGATTGGCCGTGAGTTTCTGTGTAGCTTTTGAGATCTACGTGTTGTGTATTTAGCAGGTGCTAACCAGATCTCTCGGGCCTGTTATTGTGGAAATTGTTGCACAGAAAAGGTACGGATTTGAAGCTTGTATTACAGCAGAGTTATGGCTTGGATAGAGTGTGAGATTGCTGTTTGTGGAATGGCCGTGCCTGGTTGATGTCCTGGTTGAGGACTGTGTATGCTTATTGTGTTTAATTGCTGTGTTGCATATGTTTATATGCTTGTATTCCAGCATGTTGCATACACGCATGACATTCCATTTCAGTTGTTGCAGCCATTGCCTTGTTTCATTGTTGTTGCTCTGTTTCTACCAGTATGCGAGGGCGAGCGGTGATTCCGCACTCTCATCTCCCTGCTGGGATTTGTTAGCCCCCATGCGCCGAGTGGTGAGTTTTTGAGCTACAACAGTTCATAGGTTGGGCAACGCCAGGTTGAGCGATTGATGCATCTGGTATTGGTGGGCGAGTAGGGGCGAGTGGGTAGCTCCCACACTCCTGCACTCACCGTGGCCACATATTCTGTTGCAGATTTTGTTGAGCTATGCATTGCATTCTTTGGCTCCCTTCCTCGGTTGTAGCCTTCGGCTGTTGTCCCTCATTTCATGCATAGCATCTGCATTTAATTCATGCTGTTTACTGCTGTTTATAGTTGCTCTCCGTACTGGGGTTTGACCCCATGTCCCTCTGGGGCTTGGTTGTTTTCCTTGTTTGTGTTATTTTCAAGGAACCCAGGTTTTACAGCTGGTCGTGGGTTTAACCCAGCTGGAGGTGCCCCAGGAGGTGGTTAAAGTGCCCCAGTTATTTATATATATATGCGCACTGGTATCACCGTGGGTGAGATGTCCCGGGTGATACTTGGACTATTGTAGTTGGGATACCATTTTCTGTGCTGCATGGTTGTATATTGTAACCTTTGTTTGGCTGGTTTTGTAAACTGGACTACTTTGAGTATTGTAGTATTTTAAATTTTAATGTTTTAAACCGTCAGGCCAAAAGAAAAAATTTTACCCGCTTTTTAATAGCTTCCGCGTGTGTTTGTATGATTTTACTCTGTTGTGAGCACGAGGCCTGACAGACACTATCAAAACTGACACTCCATGCAATCTAATCACATGATCAACGCATTGTGTCACCATCTTCTCCATGGAACATCTCACATCATAGGGAATGAAATTGGCTGACTTCGAAAGCCTGTCAATCACACCCAAATCGCATCACATCCCCTATTCGAACGAGGTAAATGAGTCACAAAATCCATAGCAACGTGCTTCCAATTCCATTGAGACACTTTTAAACTCTGCAACAATCCACCAGGTCTCATTCTCTCGGCCTTGACCTATTGGCAGTTCAAACATTGGGCTACAAACCCAGAAATATCATTCTTCATGCCTTCCCACTAGTAGTGAGAATTCAAGACATGGTACATTTTCTTCTCTCCCGGATGCACACTATAGCGACTGCAATGAGCCTCGTTCAAGATAGCTTCTCTCAAATCAATTAGGTTCGGAACTACCAATCTACCACGAAATCTCAGGCATACATCAGAAGCAACAATAAACTCTCTCGACTGACCATTCTGGGACTTTATCTTCAACTCATGAATATACGGGTTAGTCCTCTGCACTGATCTAATGTCTGCTACAATCTGTGGTTCCACCTGAAGAGAAGAAACTACAAAATACTGTTCATCTGGCAGAAAAATCCATCCACAAGTCCCTAAATGCTCATGGACTTTGGAAATACTCAACGATGTTAGCATCGCAGGCTGGGCTTTCCTACTGAATCTTGTAGTCAAAATCCTTCAGCAACTCCATCCAACGACGCTGTATCATATTCAGATCTGACTGAGTGAAGATGTACTTCAAACTCTTGTGGTCTGTGTACACCACAATCTGCTCACTATACAAGTAATGACGCCAAATTTTCAGGGAATGGCGGCCAACTCTAGATCATAATGGGGTATCTCGTCTCATGGGGTTTCAACTGTCGAGACGCATAGGCTATCACACGCCCGTTTTGCATCAGTACACAACCCAAATCGTTCAGAGAAGTATCGAGACAAACCACAAAACCTCCAGAACCCGAAGGTAAAGCCAACACAGGAGCAGTAAAATTCTCCTTGAGCAATTGGAAACTCGACTCACACTCGTATGTACATAAAAATATTCTATCCTTCTGGGTCAACTGCGTCATCGGCTTGGCTATCGAAGAAAACCCTTAATGAAACGTCTGTAAAGCCAGCCAAACCCAAGAAACTACGGATCTCTGAAACATTCCTAAGTCGGTCCCAGTTAAGAACTGCTTTGACCTTACTCGGATTCACCGAAATACCTTGTGCAGATATGATATGATCCAAAAAGATTACCTTAACTGAACTTTGCATAAAGCTGTGAGTATCTCAGTTTCTGCAACACCAATCTCAAGTGCTCCTTATGCTCTCTATAGCTCCTCGATACACCAGGATGTCGTCTATGAAGACAATCACAAAATGATCGATATACTCACTAAAGACGCGATTCATCAAATCCATAAGGCAGCAGGAGCATTCGTCAATCCAAACGGCATCACAAGAAACTCATAATGCCCGTATCTAGTCCGAAACACCGTCTTCTCCATATCAGCATCTCTGATCCGCAACTGATGATAACCAGATCGCAGATCAATCTTGGAGTATACTACCGATCCCTGCAACTGATCAAAAAAATCATCGATTCTCGGCAATGAGTACTTGTTCTTGATCGTTGCTTTATTCAGCTGTCGAAAGTCAACACACATCCTCATAGACCCATCCTTCTTCTTCACGAAGAGAATCGGAGCTTCCCAAGGCGACATACTCGGCCTAATAAATCCCTTCTCTAGAAGATCACGCAACTGATCCTTATGTTCCTTCAAGTCAGCTGGAGCCAGTCGGTATGGGGCTCTCAAAATCGGGGCTGTCCCCGGCACCAACTCTTTGCTGAAGTCAATATCTCGTGTCGGAGGGAATCAAGGAATCTCATCCGGAAAAATATCTGGGAACTATCGAGCAATCGGGACATCACACAACTCTATCCGCGATTCATGGGAAAAATCTAGGGCATAAATCATAAACCCTGAATTCTCTAGAGACAACAGACTAAACATCTCAATGGCAGACACTAGTGGAATATTCGATCGCGAATAGCACCGTAGAAATCCCGCTTTTCTCCAAATTGAGTTCTAAACCTCACTACACCATGGAAACAATCTACATTCGCTCTATAACTAGACAGCACGTCCATACCCAAGATACAATCAAAGTCTCTAATTTTTAAAGAAATCAAATTCATCACCAACACATTCGCATCAAATCTAATAACACAATCCAAAACTACTTCACGGGGCATCAACCACACGCCATCAGAAGTAGAAACAGATACAACATCACACAGTGGGTTAGAGCTCAACCCACACTCAGGCACAAATAATTCAGATACAAAAGAGTGTGATGCTCTTGTATCAAACAAAACTCGTTCAGGAAAATCAAAGATAGCACAAGTACATGAAATAACTTCTCCAGGCATATCATCAGCTTGCTCTCTCGTCAAGGCGTTCACCTGAGATTGCTGCGGTCCCAAAATTCTGAGGTCTAGAAGGTCCTCCAAACCTAGACTGTTCTCGTGGTTGGAATTCTGATCGTTGGGACTGAGCAAAAGGTTGTGGTCTCTGCGAAGAACCACCAGCTGAACCTTGCTGTGACTGATTCAAGGGTTGTCCTCCCATCACAGGACAAACTCTAGCGAAATGTCCAGGCTGCCCACACCTATGGCAAAGATCCTGAACTCCACGACACTGCAAAGTTATGTTCCTACCCTCCACACTGACCACACGAAACTCCTCCAGAGCCACTACCACTCGAACTAACAGAACTAGAAGAACTAAAATTCGATAGTCTCTTAAATTGTTTCCCTCGAGGCTTGAACCTCTGGCGATTCGACTGTTGCGACGTCTGAGGAGGCTGAAACGATCATCGCTTCTGGCACGGGTAGGAAACTGCGCCCAGCTATCGGCTGAACTTGAGTCTGCGCTTCCAAGAGACTCTCCCCGATGTCCACCGCCCTATCCACTGCCTCAGCATAAGTCACAGGAGAACCAGCTAACACCATTCGGAACAAATCAGGCCTCAAACCTCTCAGAAACTTGTTCCTCTTCGTCCTCTCCTGGTTAGCAACATGGGGAACATACGACAAAAGTGAGGAAAACTGTCTAGCGTACTCGGCCAACCTCATGTTCCCTTGCTTCAAATTATCAAACTCTCTCTCACGTTTATTGTAGTAGGACTCAGGGGTAAACTCCAGACGAAAAGCTGCACATAATCTCTCCCAAGAAATCAAAGCACCACTCTCTCTCATGACTCGGGAAGTACCTTTCCACCAGCGTTGAGCATGATCCGTCAACTGCAAGGCAACCAACTTCAGTCTCTTCTCCTAGGCGTACTCCACCGTGTCAAACCACTCCTCCATGTGCTCCAACCAGCTTTCAGCCATCAAACCACTCTCCGCGACAGTGACGTAGGGGGATTCATCCTCTGGAATCTAGCCAACACTAGCTCCATCTCACCAATCTGCCTAGTCACATCTTCCACCTCTGCCTGTCTAGCTCGACGACGCAAAGGCACACTCTGCTGCTCAACATCCTCGTCGCTCTCCGGAGCCCTAGACTCCTCAGCAGTCTGCCTAATCACTCTACCTATACTTCTCCTCGATGGCATCTACCAAAAATCAAAGTAAGAATTAAAAGCAGATAATTTGCAGAGGCAGATAACAAAATCATATAAATCACAGAGTCAATCACAAGCAAAAGCTCAAACTCTATGCCTAGACTCAAGTGTGATGGAAAATAATCGAACTTATCCCAGCTTAAGATCTGGTACCAAAAATTTCAGGCCCGGGACGCTTAAACATGGATTAATTACTCAATTAATCATAATTACACGGAAGAAATAAAATATGGATCAAAATTTTTCATTTGGACCTGAACTAAAATCAACTCTTAAAATACAATCATACTCAAAATATGGATTTTAACTCAAAAATCCAAACATCAACAAATATAGGGAATAAAACAATTACAGATCCCCAAAGTACAATATTCACGCAGGGCATCCCCTGTTTTATAATACAATACATAATGTATAACTGGGATTCAAAATGGGGATCTACCAGCTGACGCTCCACTCGGTCCAACTGGATTATCTGAAGACCCTGCAAAGGCCAACACAGACCAAAGCAGTCCAAAAAGAGGGAAATAAATGAGGTCAAACCTCTGTACGAAGAGCACAAATTAATCATCAATCATATCAGACATGCAATATTTCAAACGTGCAATGCATGATGGCTACCAAGGATCATCAGTAGGCAAGGCACAACGACTCAGCTGTGCTATTAAATCTCAATAAATCAATAGAATCCCAAATCATAGCGACTCAGCTGGCTATCACGACTCATTGACGACATTGGGTTCTGTGCACGGCGACTCAGTCGGAAAATCGCGACTCAGCGATATCAGGTCTCAAAGAATATAGGCTCAATATGCTATGCGTGAATGCCAAGCAGAATCATGCTCACAACAATAAATATTATTCACACACATAAGCAATTAAGCATACAAACCATCATCGTAAACCAACCATATCACACAGAATCACCTAACACATAATTCACAGCAGCTCACACACGAAGGAAATATTCTCAGGCTGATATTAAAGCTGCTAACATAAGCTTAATTCGTAACTTAACTCCACACAGCCACTACCTTAGCAGATCTCACGAGAACCAAGCACCAGCAGCTCACGCACGCGTACTGCCCTTCTAGCACACGACGAAACTCAACAAAAGCTGCCTGAAAGCTCAAATACAAGCGTTCAAAAGAAAACAAGAGAAAATATCGGCCGGAAATCGTGAAATACACAAAATCTTCACTCACGTCATCGAACAGCCGACTCAAGTCTACAAAATGGTACCGAAAGAAAGGTCTTGGGAAGAAGAACTCAGCGCCACCAGCCTTGCTCCAAACGGCGGCATAAACAGACGTCAATGGAGAAATTCGTGTTCGGATGAATAGTAAGGGTTTGAAGAACAAATATAAGTCAAGATCTCTCTGGGGAAGAAGATAGGAAATATCGGGTCTCAAAATAGTCTAAGTGTTGATCGACACTTATATATATCTCCCAGTCAACGCTATAGTAGAAGTCAACTCAGCTCAGAGCTTAACACTACACCAGATCTGACTAGCTCTACACTATGCCTGCTCGCTACCACCAAACGACGTCGTACCGGAGTCCAGCTCTCATCAAATCTGATGCTTGCTAAACGACATCGCATCGCTTACTGTCAACCCGTGTCTACCCTGGTAACCCAAACCGACATCGTTTTGTCTCCCACTCAGGGCAACCCGCTCATTCACACGAGGGTCAGATCTGGATAGCCAGATCTTACTCAAATCTGAAAACGACGAACCGATCTACTCAAATCGCGAACCAAACCGATCCTCACAGTGCCTCTAATTCACTCGCGCGGGGTATTCTCCAAATCTGAACTCCAGCTGCTCCCGATACACCAAGTCTGCCTAGCGCTTATTCTCTCCCTTCACTCAACGATACACTCCCGATTCACTTCTAATTCAAATCCGAAGCTCCTTAACAGCTTACTCAGCATGAGACAGTGCCTCTAATTCACTCGCGCGGGGTATTCTCCAAATCTGAACTCCAGCTGCTCCCGATACACCAAGTCTGCCTAGCGCTTATTCTCTCCCTTCACTCAACGATACACTCCCGATTCACTTCTAATTCAAATCCGAAGCTCCTTAACAGCTTACTCAGCATGAGATACCTCTCGGGACTAAATCACCATTCAGATTTGACTAAATCTTTAATTACTAACTAAAGATTCCAGTCCTCACATCTTAGATAGGGTCTAAACCATGATTTAAGGAAGCCACCTAGGTCTAGTTCGTGGCTGGTCGAGGGAGTTTGAGGGATGATTAGAGTTTGAGGCCGGGAAGTGTCGTTCAAGAGAGTGGGGTGTGAGTTTTGTTCTTGGGTTGTCAAAGTGATGAGTGGGCTGTAATGGATTGATTAGGAGGGCTGGTCCAGAACATGGGGCATGGCTTATAGGGTCCTTAAGATGTCTGGTTGTGAGCTGGTTGGGTTGGAGAGGAAGTGGAGTCGCGAGTGAGGGGCAACGCACATACAATCCCACCGGTCGAGCGGAGGCGACGCTAGGAGGGAGTAGGGTTGTGTTGTGCGCCTTTATGCTATTATCCAGTAATATTTTTGTGGTTATATAGGTCCTAAACCATGTAAGGATAGATCCTAAGATGATTTGATGGGCTGGGAGTTGAGGAAATTTAAGTTATAAGTCACACGGACCTGTAAGGAAGCCAAGGAGAGGCAGCACGTAGCGCTGAAAATTTATAGTTCTTGGCAGCACACCGAATGCATCCGAACAGTATGTTTATATCTTGTAAACATGTTTAAGATGTGTAAAATTATATTTTATAGGCTTGGGTTGATTGTGGTGAGTTTGGGTTTGTCCGATGACTCGTTGAGACCGTCCGGTGTCCGAGTAGCCGTCGAGAAGCCTAGAACGATTACAATTGATCTTGGCTCAAATTTTGATATATTTTCTAACGCATCGCAAACATTTTTATGGAAAAAAGCTTTTGAAAGTGAAAACGATGAATTTTTATTATGTTAATGGCATGATACGTGATGTTGATGTTTTAAAAGAAAAGGAAGAAAATTATTTTGAGGAATGCGAGTTGGCTGTGACCAAGACGTAGAGGAATATGGTGATACGGCGCTTGAGACCAGTAGACCCATATTAGAGGGGGATAGTGACTATCGCGCAAGAGGTCCGTAGAGCTATTACAGTCTAGTACTATGGTTTATAGCTTGATCAAATGAACAGAGGGGTCGCATCAATGAGCAAAATTTACCTAAAAATGTTATTTTTGAGGATTTACATTATTTACATGACATGACGTATAGTTTGAGGATTTGAGGCTGATGTTTACTTAAAGCTTTTTGACGATGATGTTTAAATTTTACAGTTTACAGTTTAGAGTTCTTTTAAAGTTATGATGGTATAGTTTAAAACGTATTTTTAGTATTGTTATTTTAATGCATGTGGATGTATATTTAGTACTTGCTATAAATGTTTGAACTTATTGAGTCTTTAGACTCACTAGATTTGATTGCGTGCAGGTGAGAGTGCTGTTGAGGTTTGAGGCAACGATGCTTGAGGAGCCTGGGACATGGCAGCGCACTCTCGAGACCGTATTTTTAGTATTGTTATTTTAATGCATGTGGATGTATATTTAGTACTTGCTATAAATGTTTGAACTTATTGAGTCTTTAGACTCACTAGATTTGATTGCGTGCAGGTGAGAGTGCTGTTGAGGTTTGAGGCAACGATGCTTGAGGAGCCTGGGACATGGCAGCGCACTCTCGAGACCTACAGCTTCTGCAAAAGACTGGTATGATAATTTTATCAAAATTTTGAGGAATGTTTTATTTTATCGAAATAAAATCTTTGCAATGTTGAATTTTGAAAATCGTTGTTGACTTAATTATTATTTTATCGCAATGGGACTTTATGTCTTGAGTTTGCAAAAAAAAAATTTCTTGTAGTTTGGGTCGTTTCAATGTGTCTCTCCAATGATATTTGTAGCTATAGAGAGAGTTTGAGTAGGACTCAAACTTTGTACTTCCTTTCAACTCAATGTTGCAAATTCGTTTCAATTCAAACGCTGCACATCTATTTCGACTCAAATTCTGCACATTATTTTCGAGTCAAACTGTGAGGACCTCATTTTTTATTTCAATTTTCATAAATTGAAGGTGCGAATTGAAAGAGATTCATAGTTTATTTGATCGAAAGACAAGTAACCAAATCATTTGAGGCTAAATTGCAAAATTGATAACATTCCGGATAATGAATAGATAGAACCGCTCAGAGCTTATAAATTGAGAAGAATATATGTAAATCTTGCAAAATAATTTCGTTCAGTTTACAGCTGTCTGTATTTGAAATAACTGAAACAAATTCATTACAAACTGAATTATCTCAAGTCTAAGATGAAAGAAAGTATGTAATCTAAAATAGCACGAATAACACAGGTTCAACAATAAACATCTCCCGTTCTGATTCAGCCTACACACACCAGTAACCTCTAAACCTGATCACCTGCACTCAACAAACTAGTGAGCCTAGAGGCTCAGCAAGAAAATCTGAAAATAACCAAGGCACACAATACAGGCATAAAAATGACTTTAAACTGATAAGTTGTAAGATGATAAATTAGAAAGCTGATAAACTCTTAAGTTGATAAAGGAAGTAACTTTAAAGCATAAACTTTCTCAAATACTCAGTCGTATAACAACCCATAGTATTCATCATTTTTTGTAGTGAAGTGTGAATGAATGCTCTCCTTAGGTCATAGTCGCTTAATCAAGCTTAAACTGGTTCTAGGTGGAGCAGATCCAATGACCCTTTTGCCATTGTCCACACTCCCTAGTATTTGACTCTGTTGGCAGGGCAATTCAATCCGTCGACCGATTACCACACACCCTATGGTTGACGGGGCACTCCGATCTGTCGATTGATTAGCACACCCTATAGCTGACCGTCTGTTATCCATCACAAATCATTAAATTTTTAAAATATACTTCCTTAATCTTTCTGCAAAACTTTCTTTAAACTGCTTTTCTTTGATCTGAATAAAATCGCTTACATGTATGGTTTGGTATTTTAAAACTCATTTGATGTTTGAAAGCTACTGGGACTACATCGGAGTTCAATCAAAGAAGATACTCGAATCAGCTCAGGCTATACGAATAATGAATAGCAAAGCTCTAAGCTAATTAACTATTTATTACAATTGGGTATAACTTAGAATAGATTAGAGTAATACCTTTGCATCAAAGTAAATAAAACTAATAAACTTTAGGTTACAGTAGCAGCCCAGAGTGGACCTAAGCTGAATCAGTTCAGCTCCGAGTATGAACAGATCACGGACTTAAACCAGCTCAGAATACAAATCAGATCTGGGCTATTGGTCAACTCAGATCAGAAAAGTCAACACAACTTAAGCGAGTAGACTAAATTAAGAAAGTCAAATAAAGTCAACTCAGCTTAGATCAATGAAATCAGATCACGAGTTCAAATAAGCTTGGGGAAATATCCAATCACGTGTAAACTGGAATAGTTCGGAAATCAAATTATGAACTGAAATCACCGAACGAATCATATCAGATTAGAATAATAACAGAGTACTGATAACAGCTTGGAGAAGTTCGAATATATTATCTAAGCTTAATCAGATCAGAACAGAGTTATAACTAGACCAGCTTTCTTATTAGCTCAGAAACATCCAAAGAACTTTACGTTTAAGCTACTTTCTTACATCCCAGAAATTTCGAAATAAAACTATCTGATACTTTCGCAAAAACATTTTCCCAGTAACCATTTATGAAAACAAAACTCCAGCAAACCAATAATTCATCAAGAAACCATGCCTACGTTTGAAAAACTTCAAAACATTTCTCAAACCTTTAATACTAGCTCGAACATGCAAGAGGTATCAACATATGTTTTCCATTATGCAGCAAGAAACAGAATTTACTTGCCTTAAACAACGAACAACGATGACAGAGATTTATCCAAATTTGAACAGCTCACAAACACGATCGGTCTCTTTGAAAAGTTTAAAACTTCGGTCCGTTTCTTTTAATAGAGAGCACCTCTTCTCAAAAGTTTTTCTTTACGTGAATTTTTGTGAATGATGTTGAACGGTGCCTTTTACAAGTATTTAATGAAACATTTCAAAGATATTTTGAGTAAAAGACTATTCTTTTAAAAGCGTTACTTTTAATTAAAAGCGCTACACCGTTTTTAAAACAAAAACTTGGACCGAACCGATTTATTTGGAAAACAGCTTGGAGGTGAACCGTGCTTGCTTTGCTCAACCAGACAAATTGTTGGCGCAGTGTTGGATCCGGATCCCGTTTCCCGGGGCGCAGCGAAAGTTACAAATATTTGCACCGGGAATCGTTCAATACATAAAATAACATCAAATAAACATACATAGGATGTTAGATTTGTCACCTTGCTGGCGTCTGGGCGCTGGCTCCAACCAGATTCACAGGGAATCTGGCACTTCAATGTAGGCGGCGGTAGATCTCCTAATCAGGTCCACGACCGGAAACACGAGTCCTTCGTCAGTCTGCACTATAAGACCTGACGAATTTTGGCACGAACGGAATCTCCTCATCACGATGGTCGGAACAATTCCAACCACGAAGGCGGCGGCACACGGCGGCGGCGCAAGGGGGCGGCGACCGATGGGTCGTGTGGGAGAGGGAGGGGCGGCACTCAAGATGGAGGCTAGGGTTTGAGTGTGTTGTTATTTGTGATCTAGCCCTAGACCAAGACTAGTATTTAAAACATACATGGGCTTGAACCGGCCCAATGGACTTGGGTCAAGCCCATGTCCATATGAACATTCAGTTCATTTAAATCACCGTGGCTTCATCATAACTCCGATCGACGATCTGATCGGACCGATCTACACAGTTTCCAAAACTGAGTATTATGATGCGAAAACAATTTTTCAGACCACCTAGTCCAAAATTACAGTTTAGCCCCTCAACTTTGGGAAATCGCAATTTGACCCCTGTTGACTTTTAGGAAGTCGCACTCCCTAAATTCCTCCTCCTATGCTCAACACATTGAGCCCAGTTTCTATGCGAGAATCGTGAAGCCAGTACTTGTGTGACCCTCAATGGTTCAGGGATACAGCTAGTCGTGGGCTCACAACCATTGTGACTCCGAAATCACAATCTCGGACTGACCCATCGGATCATGGTAAAGCGTCTAGCAACATCGCCCCATGATCCCCTAGGTATCACTGATAGTGCCTGCAAGAACCAGTTGGTCATGGTTAGTGTACAGTACGGTCCTTTCAACACATATATCCCGATCAGATCAACGACCATTGGTATATCAAGAGTCGCCAGAGATCCGATAACTATGCATACATCTTGGAGATCAAATAGTGACATCGCGATTGTTACTAGGTAAACCCATTTACCTAAAACACATCTAGTACTCTGGCCAGAGATTTATACACTATTATCTCCTCAGATAGCATAGGATATCCACGCATGAAAAGCGAGCGGTGAATCCTCGACAACGAAGCATCGACTCCTACATGCATCGGGACCTCACCCAATCCCGCCACCTAATGACCCCAAGTGAGTCGGTAAATGGGTCAAAGTGAGGCGCCTATCATGTAGAGTCTCAATGACGTTTCGAGTAGTGAGGACTAATCAGTACAACCAAGACCTCGGACTTATCCACTCGACAAATGGTAACCACTTGAAAAGTTCGAACGAGGGTAGTTCGATAGATCACCAGGTCACTATCCATATGCATGCTCAGAACATCACAATGTTCCCTACCAATGAAACATGGTACTTCACATCGCAGATTCTAGTCTCAAGCTCGGGCGGCCTTATCCTCACTTTGACGGCCCAATCGACTAGGAACGAGTTTAGAATACACAGTGACTATTAGATGTGTTTCATGATAGCCATCATATCCACTATCACATCTAACATACACTATGGTGCATTCTAGGTCTTTATCCAACACAATTTGTTAATATTATAACATAATGAAAATAAAGAATGCCATAAAAGAAATGCGTATTTCATAAATAAAGATCGTTATACACAAGAGTCAATAAAACCCACACGCCACAAGTTGGCTAGTGGGGCATCTACTCTAACAATCTCCCACTTGCCCTATAGCCAACTACTCATCAGACGCAGTCCCATTGTTTTGCGATGTTTATCAAACAACGGTCCTGGCTAGGGCTTCGTAAGTGGATCAGCAATGTTGTCTGCAGAGGCGACTCTCTCAACTGCTATGTCACCTCTAGCCACAATATCCCGGATTATGTGGTATTTCCTCAGTATATGTTTGGATCTTTGGTGAGACCTAGGCTCCTTTGCTTGTGCAACGGAACCCGTGTTGTCGCAGTACACCGGGACTGGACCAACTCCTTCAGGGATGACGCCCAACTCTTGGACGAAATTCCTTATCCAAACCGCCTCCTTAGCAGCAGCTGATGCTGCGATGTACTCAGCCTCAGTGGTTGAATCCGCGATGGTGTCTTGCTTGGAATTCTTCCAAGAGACAGCACCATCATTGAGCATGAATACAAATCCAGAGGTAGACTTCGAATCATCCACGTCACATTGGAAGCTAGAATCAGTGTAGCCTTCCAATTTCAGTTCACCACCCCCATAGATCATGAACATATTCTTAGTCCTTCGTAAGTACTTAAGAATATCTTTCACGGCCTTCCAATACATTTGGCCGGGGTTGGCTTGGTAGCGGCTCGTGACACTCAGAGCATATGCGACATCCGGTCTAGTTGAGATCATGCCATACATAATACTACCTATTGCCGAGGCATATGGCACACGTGTCATACTCTCTATCTCCTCATCAGTCTTTGGACACATAGACTTAGATAGAGTGACCCCGTGGCACATAGGTAGGTGTCCTCTCTTGGACTCTTCCATAGAGAACCACTTAAGTATGGTATCGATGTAGGTAGCTTGGGTGAGTCCAAGCATCCTTTTGGATCTATCCCGATAGATCTATATTCCAAGAATATAGGATGCTTCACCCATGTCCTTCATCGAGAATCTACTAGACAACCATACTTTAGTTGACTACAACATTCCTACATCATTCCCAATGAGTAAAATGTCATCAACATAAAGTACAAGGAATGTCACAGCGCTTTTAACTACCTTCTTGTACACACATGGATCCTCGGGATTCTTGATGAAACCAAATTCCTTAATTGTTTCATCGAATCTCAGGTTCCAACTCCTCTATGCTTGTTTGAGACCGTAAATCGATCTCTGAAGTTTGCATACCTTATGCCCACTTCCTACAGATGTGAAACCCTCAGGCTGCGTCATATAGATCTCTTCCTTAATGTTTCCATTAAGGAACGCAGTTTTCACATCCATTTGCCATATCTAATAGTCGTACCATGCGGCTATGGCTAGTAGGATTCTAATTGACTTGACATTGCGACTGGCGAAAAAGTTTCATCATAGTCAACACCTTGCCTTTGAGTGTAACCTTTCACGACCAGTCGCGCCTTGTAGGTCATTACCTTACTCGGGAGGATCAACAAGAGTCCAGACTGGTTTGAATGCATTGAGTCAAACTCAGATTGCATTGCTTCAAGCCACAAATTAGAATCAGCATCAGAAATTGCCTCCTTGAAAGTTCTTGGATCACATCCAACAGTTTGATCACTTTGATCATCTTCAAGGAGGAAACCATATCTATCAGGAGCCCTAGGAACCCTTTCAGATCTCCTAGGTGCGACCATTTCTGGTACTAGCTCTTGAGGTGCGGGAGATTCACTAGGTACTTCATATGGTTCTCGAACTTCTTCGAGTTCTACTATCTTGCCTTTTCTATCAAGTAGAAACTCCCTTTCCATAAAGGTGGAATTTCTGGAAACAAACACTTTTGTTTCGTTGGGATAGTAGAAGTAGTATCCAATGGAATTCTTTGGATACCCAATGAAGTAACATAAGATGGATCTAGTGTCCAGCTTATCTCCCACTGTCTGCTTCACGTAAGCAGGACATCCCCAAATCCTCATGTATGAGTATTTGGGTGGCTTGCCCATCCATATCTCATATGGAGTCTTATCCACTGCCTTGGTGTGGACATTGTTTAACAACATTACTGCCGTTTCGAGCGCATAGCCCCAAAACGAGGTAGGAAGTTCAGTGAAGCTCATCATAGATCGAACCATGTCCATCAAGGTTCGATTACGACGCTCCGCTACACCATTGAGCTGTGGTGTGGCCGGAGGGGTTCACTGTGAGAGAATCCCATTCTCTTTAAGATAGTCTTGAAATTCAGCACTTATGTATTCACCACCTCGATCGGATCGGAGTGCTTTAATACTTTTCCCTAACTGATTTTCTACTTCAGCTTTGAATTCTTTGAACCTTTCAAAGGATAGACTTGTGCTTCATTAAGTACAAGTACCCATACCTAGAGTAATCATCGATAAAGGTGATGAAGTACGTGTGACCGTACTTAGTACCAATGCTAAGTGGGCCACACACATCAGTATGGTTCAAATCCAATAGAACTTGAGCACGTTCAGGGTTGCCCTTGAAGGGTTGTTTAGTCATCTTTCCCTTGAGACAAGACTCACAAGTCGGTAGGGAGTTAATGTCTGACAAATCAAACATGTCACTCCTAACTAACTTGTTCATCCTACTTGGGGAAATATGACCTATCCTAGCGTGCCAAAGTTGTGCTGGGTTTAAGCTATCGTTTTTCCTTTTAATTATTGTTGTATGTGTTTCCACATCGCGAGTTGGAACTTGTTTTAATTTTAAGGTGTATAGATCGTTTTCGCGTTCCCCAATTCCAATCAAACATTCATTCTTGTATATATTGCAAATCGAATTAGAAAAAAGACAAGAATATCCATCACTATCAAGCATAGAAACAGAAATAATGTTCTTTATCAATTCGTGAACAAATAAAATGTCTTTCAATAACAATTTAAAATTCGATGACAGAAATAAATAAACATCTCCTATCGCTACAGCAGCAACTCTTTCTCCGTTTCCAAGCCTCAAGTGGGTCTCACCCTCTCTAAGACGTCGACTTCTTGTCATCACCTGCAAATCATTGCAGATGTGAGATCTACATCCGGTATCAAGTACCCAAGAAGTCGAATTAAGAGACATATTTATTTCGATATAGAACATACCTTTTGCAGTTCGCAACTGCTCGAGGTACTCCTTGCAGTTCCTCCTCCAGTTCCCAGGCTTGTGGAAGTGGTGGCAAACATCCTCAGACTTGTTTGGCTTGGAAGCCATTGCCTTGGGCTTCTTAGTGGGATTTTACTCCTTCGCAGGGGCAGAACGCTTCTTGCCCTTGCGTTTGGACCCCTTCTTCGCAGAGGAAGAAGAGCCCATAAGGAGGACGGGCTTGTCCTTCTTTATGGTCCCCTCGAACACTACAAGCATGTTCACCACATCTTCAAGGGTGGCTTCCAGCTTTTTCATGTTAAAGTTGACCACAAAGGGGTCGAATGCAGCGGGGAGTGAGAGGAGAAGAAAATCCACAGACAGCTCATGTGGAAGTGTGATATCAAGGCCCACCAACTTTTCAATGAGCGCAATCATACGAACCCCATGCTCGCGGACCGAAGTCCCATCACGCATGCGTCTCGTCATAAGCTCCTTGACAGTGGTGAACCTCTCATGTCGAGAGTTCTCCGCATACAGCTCTTTGAGATGAAGATGTATGTCAGCAGCATACACGGTCTTCTCAAAGCGCCGCTGTATTTCGTTTGACATCGATTCCATCATATAGCATCGAGTCTTAAGCTCGTCATCCCACCATTTGTTAAGCGTAGTCATCTCCTCAGGGCTGACGTCGGCAGGGGCTTCCTTCGGAGAGCTCTTCACTAACGTGTAGAGAAGTTTATCCGAAGCCAATACAATATTGAGGTTTCGAAGCCAGTCTTGGTAGTTCAGACCAGTGAACTTGTTGCTATCCAGTATAGCAGCAAGTGGATTTTTGATCGAAGACATTTTATAAGCAGTTTATACTGAAAAGAAAAACAGACATGCATTACTAACTATATATGAAAAACGCTAAGACATAAAACAAGGTCATTTAGTTTTATGAATTACCCTCCCACTATTTTAACGATTTCACCACCCTCTAATGAAATCGGGAAAGCAAGTTTCCTTAGTGGGTACACAGAGTCCAATCAAGCGATCATGGTCCCGAATAATATCAGCCAACCATGATCCTCAAAAGCTAGAGCCCAATTGCAACCGGTGCAACCTCCATGTATTTACCTCACGTCCAGTAAGGGCCCAATAATATGACGTCGATTACTATCACGTGTCAAGATGACCCATCAATGTCGAGTCATGAAGGACGGTCCCCTTAACGTCCCCAATAATATGAGCTAACGTTAAAGGGAGTTCCAACCAACTCACAGCAAGTGTCAATGATGTGTACAGCTTTCCGGCATACATAACCCCCTCAATATATGAGCCGGGCCATGTATGCGGGTAGCATCGACGTACACTCATTGTTGATGGAAGACAGGAAAATTTAAACAAATTTAAATTTCCTTATCGAATAACTTTTAATCTTGATATCAGTTTTAAATCATATTTAAAACGAGGGATTTTAATTTTGAAAATTTGGTCTCGTAAATATTAAATCACAATTTAACATGCGGATTCAACTAAAATATATATCGCATATATATAAACTTTGGGATGATCGATCGCGAGAGCTATGCGGTCCGTGTTGCCAATCACGGACCTGGGTCCAGTCCTAGGTGAAATGCAGTATGTAATGCAATCATATTACATTAGCTTCCGGTTTTACAGATCTTCGGTCTTCAATATCTTTGATCATCATCTCCACCATCTTCAAGTGTCCTCCCACTAAATCTAATATTTACAATTAAATATCCATAACACATTGGGATATAATTTCAAAGGGGTGGGAATGGGCCATAAATCAGGCCAACTTTATAAATGATATCAACAATATTTACAACCAAAATCGCAAAACCTAGCTCGGTCTTCAATATCTTTGATCATCATCTCCACCATCTTCAAGTGTCCTCCCACTAAATCTAATATTTACAATTAAATATCCATAACACATTGGGATATAATTTCAAAGGGGTGGGAATGGGCCATAAATCAGGCCAACTTTATAAATGATATCAACAATATTTACAACCAAAATCGCAAAACCTAGCATACACCTAACACATTGGGCACGGCTCTCGATCATCCTAAACATGCAATCAATTCAAATAATTGACATAATTTAAATAATCAAATCAAATTTTATAATTTCCAACAAAATCATATTTTAATTATAAAATCACATTTTATAAATAAAATCATATTTTGTCAATTTTAATTGCATCAAATTGGGTTTAAAATAATTTTAGGCCCAAAATCGCAAAAATTCCAAAATCAATTTTGGTCCGACCATAATCGGCCCAATATCAAATATTGGCCGGATAACTTCTTGGGCTGCCCGGGACAGGCCCGAAACATAACCTAGAAGACAAAACAGCGGTCGCATCACTGCCACGAAATCGCCGAACGGCGGCCGCACGGCGGCAGCCACCGCCATCACAGCGCGCGGCACATGGCCGCACACTGCCCGCGCCATGCGCGGCAGATTGCACGCCACCGTGCGCGACACTAGCGCACGGTGGTCCGGCCAGCGCACGGTGCTGCACGCGATGGCGCCGCCTCGCGCGGCGGCACCGGCATCCCTGCCATTTTAATTTGTTTTTTGTGTCGATTCTGAAATTTGAAATTTGATGCAATTCAGGCATAAATATGTATTGACGGATCCGAGCCTTGGCTCTGATACCACTGTTGGCGCAGTGTTGGATCCGGATCCCGTTTCCCGGGGCGCAGCGGAAGTTACAAAAATTTGCACCGGGAATCGTTCAATACATAAAATAACATCAAATAAACATACATAGGATGTTAGTCTGGCGTCTGGGCGCCTGGCTCCGACCAGATTCACAGGGAATCTGGCACTTCAATGTAGGCCGCAGTAGATCTCCTAATCAGGTCCACGAGCGGAAACACGAGTCCTTCGTCAGTCTGCACTAGAAGACCTGACGAATTTTGGCACGAACGGAATCTCCTCGTCACGGTGGTCGGAACAAGTCCAACCACGAAGGCGGCGGAACACGACGGCGGCGCAAGGGGGCGGCGACCGATGGGTCGTGTGGGAGAGGGAGGGGCGGCGCTCAAGATGGAGGCTAGGGTTTGGAGTGTGTTGTTATTTTGTGATCTATCCCTCAAGACTAGTATTTAAAACATACATGGGCTTGAACCGGCCCAATGGACTTGGGTCAAGCCCATGTCCATATGAACATTCGGTTCATTTAAATCACCGTGGCTTCATCATAACTCCGATCGACGATCTGAACGGACCGATCTACATAGTTTCCAAAACTGAGTATTATGATGCGAAAACAATTTTTCAGACCAACTAGTCCAAAATTACAGTTTAGCCCCTCAACTTTGGGAAATCGCAATTTGACCCCTGTTGACTTTTAGGAAGTCGCACTCCCTAAATTCCTCCTCCTATGCTCAACACATTGAGCCCAGTTTCTGTGCGAGAATCGTGAATCCAGTACTTGTGTGACCCTCAATGGTTCAGAGATACAGCTAGCCGTGGGCTCACAACCATTGTGACTCCGAAATAACAATCTCGGACTGACCCATCGGATCATGGTAAAGCGTCTAGCAACATCGTCCCATGATCCCCTAGGTCTCACTGATAGTGCCTGCAAGAACCAGTTGGTCATGGTTAGAATGCAGTACGGTCCTTTCAACACATATATCCCGATCAGATCAACGACCATTGGTATATCGAGAGTCGCTAGAGATCCGATAACTATGCATACATCTTGGAGATCAAAAAGTGACATCGCGAGTGTTACTAGGTAAACTCATTTACCTAAAACACATCTAGTACTCTGGCCAGAGATTTATACACTATTATCTCCTCAGATATCATAGGATATCCACGCATGAAAAGCGAGCGGTGAATCCTCGACAACGAAGCATCGACTCCTACATGCATCGGGACCTCACCCAATCCCGCCACCTAATGACCCCAAGTGAGTCGGTAAATGGGTCAAAGTGTGGCGCCTACCATGTAGAGTCTCAATGACGTTTCGAGTAGTGAGGACTAATCAGTACAACCAAGACCTCGGACTTATCCACTCGACAAATGGTAACCACTTGGAAAGTCCGAACGAGGGTAGTTCGATAGATCACCAGGTCACTATCCATCTGCATGCTCAGAACATCACAATGTTCCCTACCAATGAAACATGGTACTTCACATCGCAGATGCTAGTCTCAAGCTCGGGCGGCCTTATCCACATTTTGACGGCCCAATCGAATAGGAACGAGTTCAGAATACACAGTGACTATTAGATGTGTTTCATGATAGCCATCATATCCAATATCACATCTAACATACACTATGGTGCATTCTAGGTCTTAATCCAACACAATTGTTAACATTATAACATAATGAAAATAAATAATGCCATAAAATAAATGCGTATTTCATAAATAAAGATCGTTATACACAAGAGCCAATAAAACCCACACGCCACAAGTTGGCTAGTGGGGCATCTACTCTAACACAAATCCCTTAAACCGTTCTCTTAAACTAAAATAAACCAGCAAAAACAAAGCTGATTAAATGAATAAAATTACCATTGGATCCCTCGAAAATTTGAACTTAACATTTGTGGGTTTATGGATTTCTGGGCGTAACACAAACGCTGCACATTCGTTTCGAGCCCCTAAATGTGGTTCCATCATAATCCTAATAGTCGATCAGATATCACGATATGCTCAGTTTACAAAAATGATTATTATAATGCAAAATCAATTTTGGATCACTAAATCTATATGTGGCAGGTTTAATCACACTACTCATTTCGGAAGTCATACCCTCAATTTTCCCTTCCACGATACTCAACATTTTGAGCTCCATATCCATACGAAAATTAGGAAACCAGTACTTGTGTGACCTCAATGGTTCGAGGTTACTGCTAGCCTTGGCTCACAACTCCTTGTGACTCAAAAAATGAAACACATTTTCCGACCTACCCGTCGGTCCATGGCAAAGCGTCTAGCAACATCACCCTATGATCCCCTAGGTATCACTGATAGTGTCTACAAGAACCAGTCAGTCGTGATTTACGTACAATCCATTTACCTAAAGCACATCTAGTACTCTGGTCAGAGATTTGTCACACTATTATCTTCTCAAATAGCAGAGGACATTCACGCACATAGGCGAGCGGTGAATCCTCGACAACAAAACATCAAGTCCTACAAACGTCTTGACCTAACCCAACCTAACCACCTGATGACCCTCATGGAGTCGGTAAATGAGTCAAAGTGATGCGACTAGCATGTAGAGTTTCAATGATGTTTTGAGTATTAAGAACTAATCTGTATAACCAAGACATCGGACTTAATCCACTCAAAAAATGATAACCACTTGGAAAGTCCGATTGAAGGTAGTTCGACAGATCATCGGGTCACTATCCATCATGCATGCTCAAAACATTCCCATGTTCACTACCAATGAAACATGGTACTTTGCATCACAGACGCTAGTCTCAAACTCAGGCATCCCTTATCCTCATTTTGGATGGCACAATCGACTAGAAACTAATTTAGAACGTACAGTGACTATTAGATTTGTTTCATGACAGCCATCCAATCCACTATCACATCTAACATACACTATGGTGCATTCAAGGTCTTTATTCAACAAATTTGTGTAATAAAAGAAATCATAAATAATGCCACATAAAATGTAAATTATGAATATCATTTTTACAATAGAGTCAACAAAGTCCACTGCTAACAGTTGGCTAGCTGGGTACCTACTCTAACATGATCCACATAGACCTTATTGAACTATGTTCAGAATTTTCTTAACTCTTCTAGGAGTTGAACTCTTGAATGATATCCATTCTACTTTCTGACCAAGAAAAATTGGTGCAATTCTTCATACAAACCTACTTATACTGGGCATAACTTGCTTGCTCGTAAGACATATAAGATTCTTTTCACTTATGTGACCGAAATGTTGGTACCATAACTCAGTTGACTTTTCTTCTACTGCAATTCACACTCTTAGAATGTTTCTCTTCTACCGCGTACGGCTTCGACATCTTTAATGGCTTTGCCACTACAAGTCTTTTGAAAATTCTTACATATCTCATTACAAAGGGTGGTGCAAAAACCTTCTTCATCCAGGTTTTTTATATCAACTTAGATACATATCTGGCACGTGACTAACATCTTTAGAACAAGTGTAGAACTATCCACAATATTCAAGCTCACATCTCCCTTTGCCACGGTGTTCCACTATTTTCCATCCTGGACACACCAAATTTCCCTTGTGTGTATGATGTATAACATTTTTTTAGGATATTACGAGAACCGTTGCTCCACTATCGATTACCCAACGAGTTCCTTGAGTTGTCAGATTCATGGACTCATCTTCTGGCTCATGAACAACATGGAATTCAACAATGACACTTGTTTGCTCACAATCGGATTCATGTTTTCCTTTATTATTTGATTGTGGACAATAGTTCTTAATATGCCCTTACCAGTGTCATCTTATATTGGCATATCTTCCTGAGAATTCTCTCCTTCGTTGCTTCTGATACATGTTTCTCTTGATCTTTCTTCTCCCCATTGACTCAGCAACCAAAACACCTAATTGTATGGTAGAAGCACCATTAGGCCCTGGTGCTCTTATTCAATAATTAAGCACACAATTAATGCTAAATAAGAAATCTTAAAAGCGGGTTAAATTTTATTTCTTTTGGCCTGATAAAATAAACAAGTAAAAATATACGAATACTCAAAATATATATACTAGTCCATTACTCGGACTTAATTTCAGAAAAATCCTTTAAAACAATGACAAACACATGCAGAGCTAGTCCTGTTCACAGTACATGTAGAAAGAATGTAATTACGTAGATAGTGTATATCTATATATATATATATATCCAACCATAATAAAAAACATCGAATCGACAGATAGCAACAACTACACAGGGCATCCCCAGGTAAATGACTCGATGAAATATATATACATAACTGGTAAACTCGATCAACACCTATGGGCTCCACTAGCTGACGCTCCACCTGGTGTAGCTGATCCACCTGGATAACCTGCAATGGTCAACAACACAACCAAATAAGCCCCAAAGGGAGGGATCAAACCCCAGTACGAATAACAATATACAACATCAAAGGAAGCACAAAATAACATATGCTATATGCTATGTAAATGCATTCCTGGTAACAAAGAACAATAGGTACCAAGACGAGAGGCTAACAGAAACGATTATACACAACAGGGTGGCTACATCACTGAGAATTCGGGAGCTACCCGATAAAACTCAATGGAAGAAAGATGGTGGACTAACTCAACACCCAACCGCAAATGCCACAACATTGAGAATTTGGGAGATACCCGAACAAACTCAATACGTTCACCGTGAGCACGCTACACCATACCACTCCACGGGGTACAACTGATCTCCAGAGGTAAACTTAGTGGCTGCCAAAGGAAGCAAGGCTTAACGTGAATGCATATGCTCAATGACAAGTTATAAAATTCAATAACATAAGTAACACACACAACAGGCAGAGTACGAAGCATTCAAAACATATAACATATAATCCAGACTCTACGTAAGTTATAAATACTTGTTCCATCTGTACCTTGAAGCTGATTACCAACAATATCTCATTAAGCACAATGTCCGAATAGATCACACCCACACCTAAACAGCTCACACGAGCTGAAGGCAACAAACAACGGCCAGAAGTCCGGTGTCTACAGTACAACGTGGAGAAATCAGGGCACAAGCTCCAAAGTCTACCAACCGATCGTGAAGCTTACAACTGACTTTGGGACACCCTACAACCCAAAAACAACTACAAAAGATCACAATCTGCTCAGCGACCAATAGAAAATGTGAGGATTGAGAAATTCAATTAGTAATTAATCGGATTTTGGTAGGATTAGTTACGGGTTGAGTTGTTGAATTTCTCTAAGTTTTGGATTCAATCGTAGCGAATTTTGGTGCAAAGCTGTTAACAGCACGCTACTGTAGCTCACTGCTGGTGGATTTTGAATCAGCAGAGATGACATAAGCGTGACGCAATGAGATCTGCTGGTTTTAGTTTGAGTTTGAAGTTGCTGCTGGCAGATGTTACACTTAGCGTGAGAATGAATGAGGAACGACACGTGTTAAATCAACATTTTGGAGTGTTGACTATTGGATTCAGCAGTTGCGCTCGTGAGATAACGACCAGTCGAATGAATTGAAGAACCAGTCGCAGGATAGAGCGACGTCGTTTTGTTAAGATTGAAACGATGCGTTTTGAGTATTGCGTCTGGAACCAGTCGCGGGAGGAATTGACATGTTTTCTGCTGGTGTATAGCTACGGCGTCGTTTGATTTAGTTAAACTCCGCGTTTTGAATATTGCGACTGGGTGACCAACTGTGGATTTGAGGAACCAGTCGAGGGAGCAATGCGACGTCGTCTGGTTAAGTTGAAACGCTGCGTTTCGAGGTTTGCGTCTGGGTTATTTAGCGCCTTGCGACTGGATAGTTGCGACTGGATTGTTGCGACTGGTTTGTTGTAGGAAGCATGAGTGCCAGTCGTAAGATTCCTACGGTTCACGACGACTGGATTGGTGAGCAGCAGTCGAGAGATTTGAGATGTATATATATAGAGGTGTTGATCGACACTTAGAATAATTGAGAGCCAGATATTTCTTATCTTCCTCCCAAAACCCTCGTTGAGCTACTGTTCACCGTGATTTTCCATCGCCGATTCCCATCGCATCCAGCCTCTGTTTTTGACGATCTTGGTGGCGCTGGATCTCCCTTGCTTAGCTCTTGCGTTTGCTACCTATTTTGAACCCTGAATCAGTGCTGGAGGAAGAACACGAAGTGCCTTGTGTCTTCGTGTCGTGAAATTTGCGAACCTTCTGCTAGCGTGAACGTTTGGGTGAGCAGTCCTTTGTATTTCGAGCTCTGTTTTAGTAGTTTAAGCCTGCGTAGAAGTGTAGAATTTGGATTAGATTCTGGCTGTAGGTTTAACGTGATTATGATTAGAATTGAGCTAAGATATTAGCTATGTTGTAACAGATTTCAGCTTCCAGGAAGTTCCTGCTGCGTGAATTGAACCAGGAGAAATCTGTTAGGTTTTTGAGGATTTAAGGTACGAATCGAGCAGCCCTTGGTAGTTTGCGCATGAACGTGTATATATTTCAGGCTATGGATTCGTGAGATGACTGTCTTGTGATTTGCGTGAATCTGGAAATTTAATTGAATTGAATTGATTGAATTATGTTCCTGTTTCACGTATTATGAGCTGTATGCATTGAGAATTGATATTGATTGGCATACATGCATACATATTGGGCCTTTGACAGATTTGCTTAATGACCCAAGCCACGTTGTGACTGGCCGACAGATGTGTCGAGTCCACAAAGTCCAACGCTATCATCGGAGTGGTGACTGCCAAATGCGAGCGTCTACCACTGAGCTATGAGAACCGACGGGTTCCGATAATTCACGGACCGATGATTTCCCGGTTGATTGGCCGTGGTATAGAGGCGACCTGATATGTTTTTCCGGTTGATACACTGGCCTAGCTGACTGATTTCCTTGGCAGCCCTCATGCATTCATAGTATTGATTTATATCATGTTGCATGTTTATCTGCTTTGTTCGCTCTTCGTACTGAGGCATGACCTCGTACTTGTTTCCTGCTTTTGTCTTGTTTGGGTCTGTGTTGCCCATTTGCAGGAACTTCAGGTAACCAAGCTGGACAGAGTGGAAGTTCAGCTGGTCGATCCCCGCGTCCCTGAGTCTCAGTCTATATATGATATGTATTGAACCGGGGGATGCCTCGTGTTATCATGTATTGGGGATCTGTATTTGAGTTGATATTATGTTGTTACCTGTTGCATATGAGTTTGAGTCAACTCATATTTTGATTATCGATATTTTAAATGTATGATTTGAGTTCAGGCCCATTGTATTTCGAAAAATTTTTAAGCC
>KQ997936.1:138637-153354 GCA_001598015.1 Dorcoceras hygrometricum | reverse complement strand
ACAACAGCTAATTCCTGCAGAAATCCTCCCCTTTGAGCAACGCACGAACTCTTCTGGAATTTCTTTGAAGAACACTTTAAAACTTTTCTTTGCAAATGATGAAAATCTTACTTTGAAAACAGGTTTTTATATGAAAGGGATTAGTGGCATGCTACTTGTGAAATCAAGCATGACACACTTTTAAAATTTAGTAAAATTCCCTTCATATCATTTTAATTTGTAAAACACCAAACCTTCTCTTAAAGAAAGCATTTCAGCTCCTTAAAACATTTTCCAATCGATTTAAAAATCCAGCTCGTGCATCGCTCCTTGGAGTCATCTGCTGGAACCAGCCGCAGCGCATCTTACCTGCTGATATCAACAATTCAGCAGACACATAACATTTAAAATTGCCAAATGGCCCAAAAGATTAGTAAAATGCACAAATGTGGTCCTATGGATTTTTGGGGCGTTACAACCTGGGTATTATTTTAAAATCAAAAGATCAAACTGCCGACCAGCTGATCAAGCTCTTAAAACGTCTTCAAAATGAGCAATATTGTAATGTAAACCGGATTAGGAGCGACAGAGGAACAAAGTTTCTAAATTTTAGAATATCCTCTTATCTGGATGACATTGGAATCAAACATGAGTTGTCTGCAGCTAGAACACCTCAGCAGAATGGTCTGGCTGAGCGGCGAAATCGTACTTTGAAAGAGGCTGCCACAACTATGATTGCTGATTCTGGTATTTTAAATAAATTTTGGGCTGAAGCCGTTACACAGCTTGTTATACTCAGAACCGATCAATGATAAATAAGCGACATGGAGTCACACCTTATGAAATTTGCAATGGCAAGAAACTTGATATCTCATATTTCAGGGTGTTTGGATGCAAATGTTTTATCCACATCAACGGTAAAATGTACTTACGAGCCTTTGATATGAAATTTGATACAGGTACCTTTCTGGGATACTCAGCTGTTAGCAGAGCATATCGTGTATTCAACCATAGAACGCTAACAGTGGAAGAATCTGCTCATGTGGTGTTTGATGAGACTAGCTTTCAATCATCATCAGTCTCAAAATTAAGCGATCTATGCACTCGTCTGGAATCAACTCATCTGGATGAATCAAGCGATGACGAGGAGCAACTCAGACATCAAGCTGATAACCAGCACGATTGTGATAGAATAATTCCCAGTGCTGGTACTCCAGCTGCAGAGCCAACTGGATCAGATCATGATCAAGCTGATATAAGCCATGGTCACTTGAATTAAAATGTTACACCAACCAATGATATCACAGAGGAACCAGCAAGGACGCAGGGGGAACAACAAGATCCATATACCTCATATGGACCAGATCTTCGGTGGAATAAAAATCATCCACTTGAGTTGGTAATTGGTAATCCGACTGCCCCTGTTAGAACACGAATCCAGATGAATGAATATCTAAATTCTGCATTCATATCTCATATAGAGCCTAAGAAAATAGAAGAGTCATTAGCTGACCCAAGCTGGATGGATGCTATGCAAGAAGTGTTAAATCAGTTCGAACGTAGTCAAGTTTGGCATTTAGTTCCTAAACATAATAATGAAAATATCATAGGAACCAAATGGGTCTTTAGGAACAAACTAGATGAACAAGGAACTGTAGTTCGAAATAAAGCCAGGCTAGTCGTGCAAGTATATAGGCAATAAGAAGGTATAGATATTGAAGAATCCTTTGCACCTGTAGCCCGACTAGAAGCCATAAGAATATTTCTCGCTTATGCATCATTCAAGAACTTAAAGTTTATCAAATGATTTTAAAGTGCTTTCTTGAATGGTATCTGATGGTCCCAGAAATTGGATCAATAAGTAAATAGGAGTTCAGAAGGGGGGGGGGGGTTGGAATGAACTCCTTCAATTTTTGAAATCTTTTAAAATGTTTTACAAGCACAGATTAACTTAAGCCTGAGTTAACAAACTTAAGGTATCTCAGTTTTATGCAAGTTTCTCAGTTAACTTGAAAAGTGCGGAATTAAACCGATTAACTTGTGAACAGTGAATAACAAGCAATATGTAAGTGCGTAAAGTAAAAGATAAGGGTTCAGAGATTTGTTTCTGGAAGTTCGGATATTAATATCCTACGTCTCCCCTTCTTCCTCCTCGGAAGGTATCACTAGAAGATTTGATGAAAGTAGGCCTTCTACAAACACCCGATCCCACAGCCAGCAGATATGAGAACTCCTAGTATTTCACAACACTTCACGCAGACGCAGCTGCTGGTTTTTACAACACTTGTATGTTTTTCGAACTTCTTCACAAAGACAGTTCGTTACAGACTCAATAGAATATGACAATGAATACACGATATGAGTACTGTAAAATCCTCTGGTTTCTTAAACAAAGAAACTCGATTCAACGACTGAACCAGAGGATGACTTGAAGGTATTTCAGTGAATAACAAAGGTTGTTCTTCAAGTCTTTGAGCTTCGTAGAGATGAATGCAAGGAAAGCTCGAGATAATGTTTTGACAGCGTGACCGCAATAGAATGATAGCGAAGGATGATTTCTTCAATCCAGCTCCTGGTATTTATAGGCTTCGATTGCAACGGTCATAAAAGCTTCAAAGGAAAATAAATCCCGTTTGAATCACTGTCAAATTTGTACACCGTAATTCCGGCTCCACTACAAGGTAAAATTGCTCATTGACAGAGCCAATTTGTCTTCTTTCCAATTCTGTGCAAGCATTGAAAACGGCCTCTGTACATTGTACTATTTACCCAAAATAGTACCTACCTTGTCTCCTTAATTCCAGGCAATTGTACGATCCTGATGATCTTTTCCATTTTGAGTAAACGATCGTATTTGAATCAATTTAAGCTTGCGCCTGAAATTACTTTGATAACCAGATCCAATATCCTTCGTCGTTGTTTCAAATGTTGCGACTGGAAAATACTTCCAAGTATGCACCGACTGGTTTTCCAGCGCCTGATTCTTTATATAACCCAACGACTGGTTTCTAGCGTGAAGTCAAAAATGCTGTCGTATCAAATTATTCAAGCGACATCGTTTTGCATCGCTATCCTCAAATACCCTCGACTGGTTAAGAAACTCACTGTAGCTCTCGTCTGGTTATAACGCCACTGTAGCTCTCGACTGGTTATAATACGGTGTCGCTTCAACTTGTTTAAACGCTATCGTTTTGCACACGCTACCATTTGAATTCTTGCGTCTGGTTTATGAAGACATTGTAGCGTGCGTCTGGATCAACAAACTACTGTTCACTGCGACTAGATTATCAAACTACTGTCAAACCCTTTACTGTAGCTTTCGTCTGGTTTACCAAAACACTGTCTTGCGACTGGTTTTGAAACTTGCGTCTAGATCCTGTTATCACCATTTTCAACGACTGATTATCCAAGTGTAACTTGTCCTATTTTGTTATCACCAAAACTATAAATTTAATACTAACAATTTCCCACTTTTTGGTGATGACAAAACTTAGCAGCCGATAAAGAGAATAGGATTTGCAAAGTAAATTGCACAACGACTGCTGAAGACAAATTTCATTAATTGAGAAAAAGGTACAAAAGATTTGTACAAGAAACTAATGTCCTCTTCTCCTTAGTCTTCTTAGGCTCTTTACCCTTTCCCTTTCTCTTTTCCGTCTATCTGCCTGTCTATCTGCCTCTCGAACTATTTCCGCAGCCTCTTCCACACTGAGACCACGATCAAGACTTGAACTGCTTACTCCTTGGTTAATCGGAGTAGAAAGAGGGCGGCTGCTAATTCCTTCCCCCTTTTTGGCATCACCGCCTCTTATGTAATCGACGATGTCACCAAGTTGGGTGGAAATGCTTAGAATATCCGTTGCTATTCTGGTTTGAAATTCTAACTGTTCATTACGGATAGCAGCAATTTGCCCGTCTAATAAAAGAACTTTCGCATCAAGCGCATTGAGCTTGTTCCTGACATCCAACGAATCTGTACCAGCTTTAATATCATGGGCCATAACAGATTTCTTCAATTCATTTAAACGAAGCAACTGAATATCATCTTGAGTTTGGCCTTCTTGTCTCGCACTCTCTATAAGACGTCGTAAGTAGTCATTTTGGTGACCCAGAGAGGTTTGAAGACTTCGCTCAGTGCTATGGAGTCGAGATAAAATTTCATTATTAGCATCATCCATACGTTGATTGAGAGAAGCTTGTAGAGCATCCGGAAGAGAGGAAAGATCAACATTAGCAGCTGGAAGAGAAGACTGAGCCTCTGCAGTGTTATCCAGGTTAATATCAGTGGAGTCAAAATGCACTGGAGAGTCAGAGGAAGAGCTTGTAGAATATTGACTTTGAAGCGGATGCGGAGGGGATTCTGGACTTTCAACAAAATAGAGGTTCTCCTCCTGTGCAGTAGGAGAGACAACTGGTCCTAGAGCAAAAGAAGCATCAGGCAGAGAAGGAGAACAATACACTGTAGAACCATCGGATGAATCTAAATCAATCTCTGGAATACTCTGTACACGAGAACTACTGAAAAATTCAACAAAAGTATCGGTATGTACACCCTGCTCAAAATCATCGAGAAGATAGTCTGGGATCCTTTCAACTCCTAAATTATATACAACAATATCTTTGCAGACAGATCGCAAACAACCAAACATGTGGTACCTCACAACATCTGTACAAACTCGTGCCCATCCCCAAGTTTTGACCAAAAACGGGGCGGTTCCCCAATATTGGAACGGTTCAATCACACACCCATGTGGAACAAAATCTTCCTCAACCACACTCTCTGGCACTTGTCTTTTATTAACAAACAATGACAGTTTGCAGCTACTCCTCAAAAACTCAGGACCTTGAATAGGTGTCCACAAACCATCGATTTTCACCATTGGTCGCACCCAGCATTTTGATTTTGCCTGAGAGAAGAACTGGGCAAGTACAACGCCACTACCTATAGATGTATCAAGATATGTCGAAGAGCACGGTTGCTCTATAGGTAGGCCATTTTCTCTCTGCTGTGTAACAAGAACTTCGAGAGACTTCGAGTGGGCAGTAGACAAAAGATCGATTATTTGAGATGCGGTTGCTGTCCGCGGCTGCCCAGGAACAAGATATTTCTGATGTGATTCCAAAAATTTCCTGAGCAGCATCTCCCGATATTTCGCCAAGATATACTCCTTTCTCTTCACAGCCATTTCTAAGGAGTCTGCCTCCACCCATGCCAGCATCAACTTTTCTTTTACTTTCAGAGTTTTCAAACTGGCATAATCAGGTAACTTATTTAAGGAAAAAGAATGAAAGAATTCCACGACATCTACCATCACCTGGTCACGGAGCCCGACCAAAATTTCTACATCTCCACAAATTAGCTCAACTGTTTCCCGTGCAGGATTTCCTTCTACTGTTCATCTTCTTCTTCGAACCTTTCTCCAGCCTTAGCGAATATCACAGCTGCTGGTCTAAATTGGCCTCTGCCTGATTACGAACAACTGACTCAACTTTGGACGTCTCCATTGCTAATCCAGCTGCCGTCTAAAAGATAAACCAAACCAGCTGCTGAACTTTATCAACAACTGACTCAACTTTGGACGTCTCCATTGCTAATCCAGCTGCCGTCTAAAAGATAAACCAAACCAGCTGCTGAACTTTATCTTTAGATCCATTGACTGGACAATTTAGCTTCACGATATCTTTCTTCGATAGCTAGAATCTGTACACTAAGTAGAATTGTTAGAAACACAATAACAAGTTTTATGTAATTCAAAATTCAATCTGGATCTGTTGACACAGATCCATCAATCTCTCCCTTTTTGATTTACACAAAACTTTAAATAACAGATGCAAGAACTAACAATTCTCTCCCTTTTTGTGGGAATCAAAAAGGGTTCGAAAGCTGGTTTTCTCGAAATTTAAATCAAATCTCTTCCTACACTGTCACAACAAAAACAACGTGACAGCAGGAATATTTAGATTTTGAAATCAAAACTGATTTGGGAAGAACCGTATGCAACAGTATGCTATGATTTTGAAAAAGACGATTGAAACTGATGCAGATAGCTCAAATTAATAAAGACAAAGACGCCACTCTCCCTGTCTTTTATAACATAAGCTTAAATAATTTTAAAAAAACAAAGATTGAAGCATCAGCTGAAATCCGCATAACAAACAGTTTGAAAGCTATCAGAGCACTTTAAACAATGTTTAAAATAACATATGATACTGAGTCACTTATATGAAGAACCAGAGAAAATGTGACAGATAAAATCACAGATTTTCATTCTCCTATTTCGTCCCATGTGCATGTCACCGAGCCTCGCTCCAGGTGATCTTATAGCACAACGAAAATAGGATCTTGGCATCCGCACGGAACTCGAGCATCCCGTGACAGTTCATCAAGAGAAAACCGGTTCTATATAAATTCATTTTCATCTGGCCTTCATAAAATAAGCTTCTCAAAAACATTGAAAACATTTTTAAAACATAGCACATGAGTTTTAAAATGAGTGCTCGTTCAAGAAAAACTGGCTCTGATACCACTTGTTAGGATCGGTTTAAAGAGATAGCAGGCGCTGTTGTCAAGAATTAAAAATTTTGCGCGCTGCTTATCATAAGGATGAGGTGCAATACCTCTGGTTCTTGAACATTAAAAAAATACAGAGCACCGAAGACAGATCTGGTGTGTTAATAAAATATGCGGAAAACACCAGAACTGAATCCTATATTTTAAAACATCACAAACAGATTTATGTGCAACATAAATCTATTCGAGACTTACTGTATGTGTGCTAACTGTGTATGCGTGAATGCTGAATATAAATGCAAGTGCTGAAAGCTTAAAGAATAACAGAATACAATACTCAATCGATTTGTTTATGGAAGTTCGGACTTCAATGTCCTACGTCTACCCTTCTTCCACCTCGGAAGGTTCCACTAGAAGATTTGATCTATACATCGTGTACAGACCCGATCCCGCAACCAGTAGCTGCGAGAACTCCTAGAAACTACCAGCCCTCGGCTGTTCACTCAGAACTTGTTTAACATCTCTGTTCAAAGACTACATACACAGAGTTTTATGTCATCGTGCTTGGACGGTAACTGATTGTGAATTGGTTTTGAGATTCATTCACTAATGAATGTGAATGAATCTCTGTGTGTGAGATTTTTACAATGAAGCGCTCAACTCTCTGTTTCTCTATTTCTCACACACTAGGGAAGTGCTCTACAAAAGCTAATTCTAACTCAGCTGTCAACTCCAATAAGCTTCTCTACGAATGATAGTTGACAGCTTCGCTTCTGATTTTTCTTCCCTTTGATTGTTGTCTTCTTTTGATTAATCTTTTCTGTGCAACAACAACTCTCTCAACTACTCTTCCTCTTCAATGGCGTTCCTCTCATATATAAGGCCTCTGTTCAAATAAAATCCGTTGGACACAAATTTTTCCCGTTCAAATGTGTTCTTTAAAGTACCGACAGGGATTGTCCTTTGTGTCCTTTCTTTTGCAGGCCTTTTTGTCGTCTTCAACATTTTGAATTAAGCTCAGCAGTTGACATCCAGCTTTAGTAACTCTTCGTAATTTGCCAACTGCTTCGCACTGTAGCCTGCGACTGAATGCACTGTAGCTTGCGACTGATACATCATCTTGCGACTGGATGCACTGTTGCTTCCTGCTGATCATTGCCATCGCAAAATCCTTTTGCTGATTCCTTAGCGCGAAGGCAAAACGCTGTCGTATCTATTGATTCAAACGACATCGTTTTGCTATCGCTAACTTCAAGTACCAACTACTGGTTGTACAGTAGCTTGCGACTGGATACTTCTTCCTGTACGACGTCGCTCTATCTCTTGCGTCTGGATCATCCATCGACTGGTTCTACTGTAGCTTCCTGCTGATTGATGACGTCACTGCTGATGTCATCATTGCTGATCCAGCTCTTGCGCTTCTTTGTCAACTGCTGATTGTGATGACATCACTGCTGATGTCATCATCACTGATCCCAGATCTTGCGCTTCTTTGTCAACTGCTGATTCTTGATTTCTTTCAATCAGCAATGCTGACGTCATCGTTGCTGCTCGCAGCTTCCCAGTAGACATGCTGACGTCATCATTGCTGAATCCAGATTTCTCTTCGCTTCAATCCAACAGCTGATTTCTTCTTTCTTTGCGCTACTGATTCCAGACTTCTACTGTTCATCTTCTTCTTCGAACCTTTCTCCAGCCTTAGCGAATATCACAGCTGCTGGTGTAAATTGGCCTCTGCCTGATTACGAAAAACTGACTCAACTTTGGACGTCTCCATTGCTAATCCAGCTGCCGTCTAAAAGATAAACCAAACCAGCTGCTTAACTTTATCTTGAGATCCTTGACTGGACAAATTTACCTTCGTGATATCTTTCTTCGATATCTAGAATCTGTACACTAAGTAGAATTGTTAGAAACAGAGACGTTAAACAAGTTCTGAGTGAACAGCCGAGGGCTGGTATTTTCTAGGAGTTCTCGTAGCTGCTGGTTGCGGGATCGGGTCTGTACACGATATATATATCAAATCTTCTAGTGGAACCTTCCGAGGTGGAATAAGGGGAGACGTAGGACATTGAAGTCCGAACTTCCATAAACAAATCGATTGAGTATTGTATTCTGTTATTCTTTAAGCTTTCAGCACTTGAATTTATATTCAGCATTCACGCATACACAGTTAGCACACACACAGTAAGTCTCTCAAGTAGTTGAGAGAGTTGTTGTTGCACAGAAAAGATTAATCAAAAGAAGACAACAATCAAAGGAAGAAAAATCAGAAGCGAAGCTGTCAACTATCATTCGTAGAGGAGCTTATTGGAGTTGACAGCTGAGATAGAATTATCTTTTGTAGAGCACTTCCCTAGTGTGTGAGAAATAGAGAAACAGAGAGTTGAGCGCTTCATTGTAAAAATCTCACACACAGAGATTTATTCACATTCATTAGTGAATGAATCTCAAAACCAATTCACAATCAGTTACCGTCCAAGCACGATGACGTAAAACTCTGTGTATGTAGTCTTTGAGAAACAGAGAGTTGAGCGCTTCATTGTAAAAATCTCACACACAGAGATTTATTCACATTCATTAGTGAATGAATCTCAAAACCAATTCACAATCAGTTACCGTCCAAGCACGATGACGTAAAACTCTGTGTATGTAGTCTTTGAACAGAGACGTTAAACAAGTTCTGAGTGAACAGCCGAGGGCTGGTAGTTTCTAGGAGTTCTCGCAGCTGCTGGTTGCGGGATCGGGTCTGTACACGTTGTATAGATCAAATCTTATAGTGGAGCCTTCCGAGGAGGAAGAAGGGGAGACGTCTTCCATAAACAAACAGCTGGTTCATTTCTTTAAGGTTTCAGCACTTGCATTTTACTGTTAGCACTCACGCATACACACTTACACACACAGTAAGTCGAACAGATTTCTGTTTACAGAAATCTGTTTGCAACGTTTTAAAATATTAGGATTCAGTTCTGGTGTTTTCCTCATGATTTTAATTCATACCAGATCTGTCTCCGGTGCTCTGTTTTTAGTGTTCAAGAACCAGAGGTATTGCACCTCATCCTTATGATAAGCAGCGCGCAAAATTTTTAATTCTTGACAACAGCGCCTGCTATCTCTTTAAACCGGTCCTAACAGTATCTTAAATGAGGAAGTATATGTATCACAACCTCTTGGATTCGTAGATCATACCAGACCAGAATATATATACAAGCTGAATAAAGCTTTATACGGTCTGAAACAAGCTCCAAGAGCTTGGTATGATACTCTGTCTAAATTTATCATTAATCATAATTTACGATTGGTTCGGTTGATAAAACATTGTTTAAATTTGTAAAGAATAACTTGCTTGTATAGATATACGTTGATGATATCATTTTTGGATCAACTAACCATAAGATTTGTGAAAAATTCTTCAAGTTAATGCAGGAAAAATTTGAAATGAGCATGATGGGAGAACTAACATTTTTCCTTGGGCTACAAGTTAAACATCTTGAGGATGGAACTTTCATCAACCAAGCAAAATACACTAAAGAACTTTTAAAGAAGTTCGGAATGGAATATTTTTCTCCCACTTCAACTCCCATGAGCACATCCATCAAGTTGGATAAAGACGAAGCCAGAACTGCCGTCGAGGTAATCATGTATCGTGGGATGATAGGTTCAATTTTATACCTCACGGCAAGAAGACCAGATATAATGTTCTCAGTCTGCATGTGTGCCTGGTTTCAAGTAGATCCAAAACAGTCTCATTACATGGCATTTAAACGCATTCTAAAGTATTTGAAAGGCACGCGAAATATGGGTCTTTGGTATCCCAAAGACTCCAGCTTGATCTTAATTGGTTACAGTGATGCAGACTATGCAGGATGTAAAATTGATCGACGAAGCACTAGTGGAACATTTCAATTTCTGGGTGACAGGCTTATTTCTTGGTTCAGCAAGAAACAGACATCAATTTCTACGTCCACCGCTGAGGCTGAATACCTTGCTGCTGGAAGTTGTTTCTCACAAATTCTATGGATTCAACAACAACTTCGGGACTATGGCATTGTTGCACAAGAGGCACCCATCTTCTGTGGCAATACTAGTGCGATCGCAATCACTCAGAATCTAGTGTTGCATTCCAGAACTAAACACATTGATATATACTTTATAATGCGTTTAGCAGCCAACGGATCGGTTAGACCATGTGCTTAAGAAAGACGTTCGGGTGGAGCATGTGCCAACGGATCAGCAAGTAGCTGATATCTTCACCAAGCCTCTACCTGACGCTAAGTTCTCCTACTTTAGAATTATCTTAGGTCTCCTTGATATGTAGTAAATATGTTTTGCATGCATCGATTCAGGGGGAACAATATAAGTCAAATAGATAACCTAAAAATCCGCTGGTTGCTTTTGAGCTGGTTAGCATCGAGCTAGTTGCCATCAAGCTGATTGGTACCATATCGATCTGGTTCATGTTAAAGTACAGTGTGACGTTATCAAGGGGTTTGCCTCAATTGTTTTCGTATGATATATAAAGTTGAACGGTTGAGATTGGGTTAATAGTTAAAATAATTTTAAATCGGACGGTCATCTGTCGGGTATCTCAAAAGCCTTTTTAAATAAGATGATGACACGTGTCTCAAAAACCCATCTCTCTCCCGCTCGAACAAAAATCATTTTTCATCAGTTTCACTAGTACGCTTTCGAAACTTCGAGCAGTATAGCATCAGTGCAAATCGCTGCATTACACCCAAACCATATAAAATATTCTCAAATTTATTGTTAGACATGGCTTCTTCCCTCTTCATTAACACTTTGCAGGTAAAATTCGAGGCAGTTCTTGCTATGGAACATGCCAAGATGGTTCGCATGTTCAAATTTCTTGAGGATACAGGGTTGCATGGATTTTTGGAAGGTACTACCTATATATTCGAATCTGAAAATATTCTCAAATTTATTGTTAGACATGGCTTCTTCCCTCTTCATTAACACTTTGCAGGTAAAATTCGAGGCAGTTCTTGCTATGGAACATGCCAAGATGGTTCGCATGTTCAAATTTCTTGAGGATACAGGGTTGCATGGATTTTTGGAAGGTACTACCTATATATTCGAATCTGCTGTTACCGAGTTTCTCGAACACAAGAGTTATCACTGGAACAACTGTTAGTAGTGTACGTGGACAAAAGCTGGTTGTCACGGAGGAAATTTTCTCTGGAACATTTAAACTTCCGACTGAGGGAATGCCAAATTTCACGAATGTACAGAACGAGACAATAGCTGAAATGAGAACTAGCTTTTTGGCTATTGAGGTACCACTTAAAATTTCTGGAAAGAAAAGGGAACTGCTGTTCGAATATCGTCTGTTGCACGATATAGTTGCAAAGTATTTGTGTGCAAAATCTGGATCCTTTGACTCAGTTACCTGTGAAAAGTTCGAATTTATGGTAGCAATATCTGCTGGTATATCAGTCAATTGGGGTCGAATTCTGTTTCACCGATTGCAGAGGATAGTTCAGAATCCAAGGAAACAGTCTCAAGGGTACACAGTGCAAATCATTATGTTGATAGAACTCCTGGTCAAAGCCGATCTTGGGGCGTCGACTAAGCTACATGATAAAAAGGTTCTGACAAACAAACAGGTAGAGAACTACATTCAGACCAATCAAGGTATTACACCTACGGGGAAACAAGCAAGCAGATGGAGGACACATCAAGCAACGCTGAGGGTGGGGTGTCACAGAACTCACAGAAAGTACCACCAGAAGTCACGAAGTCTTTGGGTGGTGCCACTGAACAAAATGTGCCTAACCCTAAGAAACGGAAAAACAAGGGTGGAGCAAAGAAGACGCAAACAAAGCCGGTAGCCACGCAAGTAACCACTCCGGCACCACAAAATACAGCAACACAAACTGTTGAGAATAGAGAAGCAGTGGTTCCAACTAATTTTGATTCTGAGGAGGATTCGGAAACGGACTCATGTCCATTGGTGCAACGCCGATACCAAAAGAAGCAAGTATGTGTTAGAGTAGATGCCCAACTAGCCAACTTGTGGCGTGTGGGTTTATAGACTCTTGTTTATGACAATCTTTATATATGATATTCGCATTTATTCATATCGCATTCTTTACTTTCATTGTGTTGTATGATGATTAACAATTGTGTTGACTAAAGACCTAGAATGCACTAAAGTGTATGTTAGATGTGATAGTGGGTATGACGGCTATCATGAAACACATCTAATAGTCACTGTGTATTCTGAACACGTTCCTAGTCGATTGGGCCGTCAAAATGAGGATAAGGCCGCCCGAGCTCGAGACTAGTATCTGCGATGCGAAGTACCATGTTTCATTGGTAGGGAACATTGTGATGTTCTGAGCATGCAGATAGATAGTGACCTGGTGATCTATCGAACTACCCTCGTTCGGACTTTCCAAGTGGTTACCATTTGTCGAGTGGATAAGTCCGAGGTCTTGGTTGTAATGATTAGTCCTCACGACTCGAAACGTCATTGAGACTCCATGATAGGCGTCTCACTTTGACTCGTTTGCCGACTCACTTGGGGTCATCAGGCGGCGGGATTGGGTGAGACCCCGATGCATGTAGGAGTCGAAGCATCGTTGTCGAGGATTCACCGCTCGCAGACATGCGTGGATATCCTATGCTATCTGAGGGGATAATAGTGTATAAATCTCTGGCCAGAGTACTAGAAGTGTTTTAGGTAAATGGGTATACCTAGTTACACTCGCGATGTCACTATTTGATCTCCAAGATGTATGCATAGCTATCGGATCTATAGCGACTCTCGATTTACCAATGGTCGTTGATCTGATCGGGATATATGGATTGAAAGGACCGTACTGTACGCTAACCACGACCAACTGGTTCTTGCAGGCACTATCAGTGATACCTAGGGGATCATGGGGCGATGTTTCTAGACGCTCTTACCATGAACCGTTGGGCAAGTCCGGAATTGTGATTCCGGAGCCACAATGGTTGTGGGCCCACGGCTAGCTGTATCCCTAAACCATTGAGGGTCACATAAGTACTGGATTCGAGATTCCCGCAAGGATACAGAGCTCAATGTGTTGAGCATAGGAAGAGGATTTTGGGGAGTGCGACTTCCTAAAAGTCAACAGGGGTCAAATCGTGATTTCCCACTTTTGAGGGGCAAAACGATCATTTTGCACTGGGGTTCTGAAAAATGGTTTTTCAGATCATAATATTCAGTTCTGTAAACTGAGTCGATCGGTCCAATCTGATCGGCGATCGGAGTTACGATGAAGTCACGGTGATGGGGATGAAGCGAATGTTCATCCGTTGGACCCGGGCCCGTTGGGCCGGTCCAAGTCCATCATTAAGTCTACTTAATGTAGACTTAGGCTTCATAACACAACACTCTCTTAACCCTAAACCTAGTGCGCGCCGCCCTCCTTCCTCTCCTCATAGCCGCCGCTGCCGCCTCGCTTCGCCGGAATTCGTTCCGGCCAACTTGACGAGGAGAATCCGTCCACGCTGATCTCTTTAGGCTTTCTAGTGCAGGCTGACGAAGGAGTCTCCCTTCCGGTCGTGGACCTGATTGACGTAATCTACCGCCGCCTACCGTGAAGTGCCGGTTTCCTTGCGAAACTGGTCGGAGCCAGGCACGAGTTGCCAGTAAGGTAATCAACGATAAACACCCTATGAATGATCATAGCTTGCATGTTTATTTGAATTGTATTGATCGTCTCCTGGCCCAATTTTTGTTCTTCCGCTGCCTCACAGGGAGGCGCGATCCGGATCCGCCGTGGTTCCCCAACAATGGTATCAGAGCCAGGTTCGGATCTGATCAATACAATTGTGCCATATTATATCTAATCTCCTTTTCAGAATCGAAGAAGCAAAAGATTTTGAGGATCGGTCGCGGCGCCGCCGCGCATGGCGTCGCTCCATTGTGCGCGCAAGTGCGCGCAAACGCATGTGCGCCGGCCGCGCATGGCGGCCAAATTTCCTGCTGCGCCTCGCACAATGGTTGCGCGCTTGGTGATCGAGATCGGCCGCTGGCCTTGCGCACAGATTGTGAAAACTACCGATCTCTTGCTGCTGGTCCGCGCACTGGTTGTGCAACATGGCGGCCGAGAGATTGGCTTTTGATTTGCGCACGGTTGCACGGTGGCTGGCCAACCGGTTGTTGCTGTATGCGCCACTGTCGGGCGCAAGTTGCGACGGAGATGCGCAACATGCTTGCGCCGTGGGCCGCGCATGG
>KQ997936.1:97347-113495 GCA_001598015.1 Dorcoceras hygrometricum | reverse complement strand
TGCGTTCCTTAATGGAAACATTAAGGAAGAGATCTTTATGACGCAGCCTGAGGGTTTCACATCTATAGGAAGTGAGCAAAGTATGCAAACTTCAGAGATCGATCTACGGTCTCAAACAAGCATAGAGAAGTTGAAACCTGAGATTCGATGAAACAATTAAGGAATTTGGTTTCATCAAGAATCCCGAGGAGCCAGGTGTATATAAGAAGGTAGTTAAGAATGCTGTGACATTCCTTGTACTTTATGTTGATGACATTCTACTCATTGTAAATGATGTAGAAATGTTGCAGTCAACGAAAGTGTGGTTGTCTAGTAGATTCTCGATGAATGACATGGGTGAAGCGTCCTATATTCTTGGAATACAGATCTATCGAGATAGATCAAAACGGATGCTCGGACTCACCCAAGCTACCTACATCGATACAATACTTAAGCGGTTCTCTATGGAAGAGTCCAAGAGAGGACACCTACCTATGTTCCATGGGGTCACTCTATCTAAGTCTATGTGTCCAAAGACTGATGAGGAGATAGAGAGTATGACACGTGTGCCATATGCCTCGGCAATAGGTAGTATTATGTATGGCATGATTTCAACTAGACCGGATGTCGCATATGCTCTGAGTGTCACGAGCCGTTACCAGGCCAACCCCGGCCAAATGCATTGGAAGGCCATGAAAGATATTCTTAAGTACTTACGAAAGACTAAGAAATATGTTCATGGTCTATGGGGGTGGTGAACTGAAATTGGAAGGCTACACTGATTCTACCTTCCAATGTGACGTGGATGATTCGAAGTCAACCTCTGGATTTGTATTCATGCTCAATGGTGGTGCTGTCTCTAGGAAGAGTTCCAAGCAAGACACCATCACGGATTCAACCACTGAGGTTGAGTACATCGCAGCATCAGCTGTTGCTAAAGAGGCGGTTTGGATAAGGAATTTCGTCCAAGAGTTGGGCGTAATCCCTGAAGGAGTTGGTCCAGTCCCGGTTTACGACAACACGGGTGCCGTTGCGCAAGCAAAGGAGCCTAGGTCTCACCAAAGATCCAAACATATACTGAGGAAATACCACATAATCCGGGATATTGTGGCTAGAGGTGACATAGCAGTCGAGAGAGTCGCCTTTGCAGACAACATTGATGATCCACTTACGAAGCCCTTACCAGGACCGTTGTTTGAAAACGCGAAACAATGGGACTGCGTCTGATGAGTTGTTGGCTTTAGGGCAAGTGGGAGATTGTTAGAGTAGATGCCCAACTAGCCAACTTGTGGCGTGTGGGTTTTATTGACTCTTTGTATAACGATCTTTATTTATGAAATTCGCATTTCTTTTATGGCATTCTTTATTTTCATTATGCTATAATGTTAACAATTGTGTTGGATAAAGACCTAGAATGCACCATAGTGTATGTTAGATGTGATAGTGCATATGATGGCTATCATGAAACACATCTAATAGTAATTGTGTATTCTGAACTCGTTCTTAGTCGATTGGGCCGTCAAAATAAGGATAAGGCCGCCCGAGCTTGAGACTAGCATCTGCGATGTGAAGTACCATGTTTCATTGGTAGGGAACATTGTGATGTTCTAAGCATGCAGATGGATAGTGACCTGGTGATCTATCGAACTAACCTCGTTCGAACTTTCCAAGTGGTTACCATTTGTCGATTGGATAAGTCGGAGGTCTTGGTTGTACTGATTAGTCCTCACTACTCGAAACGTCATTGAGACTCTACATGATGGTGCCTCACTTTGACCCGTTTACCGACTCAGTTGGGGTCATTAGGTGGCGGAATTGGGTGAGGTCCCGATGCATGTAGGAGTCGATGCTTCGTTGTCGAGGATTCACCGCTCGCTTTTATGCGTGGATATCCTATGCTATCTGAGGAGGAAATAGTGTGATAAATCTCTGGCCAGAGTACTAGATGTGTTTTAGGTAAATGGGTTTACCTAGTAACACATGCGATGTCACTATTTGATCTCCAATATGTATGCATAGTTATTGGATCTCTAGCGACTTTCGATTTACCAATGGTCGTTGATCTGATTGGGATATATGTGTTGAAAGGACCGTACTATACGCTAACCATGACCAATTGGTTCTTGTAGGCACTATCAGTGATACCTAGGGGACCATGGGGCGATGTTGCTAGGCGCTTCACCATGATCCGATGGGTCAGTCCGAAATTGTGATTTCGGAGTCGCAATTGTTGTGGACCCACAGCTAGCTGTATCCCTGAACTATTGAGGGTCACACAAGTACCGGTTTCACGATTCCCGCATGGAAACTGAGCTCAATGTGTTGAGCATAGTAGGATAAATTTAGGGAGTGCGACTTCCTAAAAGTCAGCAGGGGTCAAATTCAATTTCCCTAAAGTTTGGGCTAGTTTGACTATCCTTGAATCTTGGAGGGCCAAACTGCAATTTTGGACTAGGTGGTCTGAAAAATTGTTTTCACATCATAATACTCTGTTTTGGAAACTGTGTCGATCGGTCCGATCTGATCGTCGATCGGGATTATGATGAAGCCACGATGGTAGGAATGAACCGAATGTTCATATGTTGGACTGGGCCCGCCCCAGGTCCAATGGGCCGGTTCAAGCCCATCCCCCTCTACATATACATGGCCTAGGGTTTTTATGACACAACACACAACAACTCTAAACCCTAGACCTAAAGAGTAGCCGCCCCTCCTCTCCTCCTCTCCCTCTCGGCCGCCCACCACCACACGTGCCGCCGCGCCGCCGTCGTGTGCCGCCGCCGCCGTTGCTCACGTGATTGGACTTGTTCCGATCACGTCGACGAGGAGATTCTGTTCGTGACAAATTCGTCAGCTCTTCTAGTGCAGACTGACGAAGGAGCCATGAATCCAGTCGTGGACCGGATTAGGAGATCTACCGCCGCCTACCGTTGAAGTGCCAGTTTCCCTGTGAATCTGGTCGGAGCCAGGCGCCTAGACTCCAGCAAGGTATCTTCTATAAAACATCCTATGAATGTTTTATTGCTTTGATTATTATGTATTGAACATTTCCGGGGCAAATTTTGAAACTTCCGCTGTGCCCCGGGGAACGGGATCCGGATCCGCCGCTGCGCCAACAAAAAATAGCATGCCTTAGCTAAAAACATGCTCTTTTCTCCGGCCAACCAAAGCCTCAAGATCGGTCGGGAAAAGACAGGTTTGGAGAGAGGATTCCAATGGTACCAACCTTGCTCCAAATTGCATAGTCGATCTCTGGCTATCGGGAAAAAAATATGTGGGTCGGGTGAGCAGTGACAAGGGTTTCAAGGGTATTAGATTCGGCTCTCAAGATGCATGATATATGTTGTCCAAGGAAATGGAAAACACTTGTGTTTGTAACTTAGTAGATATTATAAATACCTCAGACTTAAAAACCCCCAAACTGATCTATAGTAAAAACAGATCAACACGGACCTCTAAGCTGATCTCTAGCTCGGGACGTCAAAACCTCCTCTAAGCCGACTCCCAGCTCTTTATAGCATGCGTTACACAATCCAGCTCAACGCTATTATATCATCACAGCGCTATCAGATCAGCTTAGCTCTACTAGGTTAGCATAATACTATCAAATCAGCTCAGAGCTATGAAAACAGTTCAGCTCATGCCCAAACTATTCCACTCAAATCAGCTCAGTGCTATGCGAACAGTTCAACTCACACCCAAACTTTTCCACTCAGATCAGCTCACGCCCTATCTGATCCACTCCAAGCTGATTAATCCAATCTGATTTGTCCAGAGCCTCACAATTCTCCCCCCCACTAAGAAACAATTTCGTCCTCAAAATATAGACACTATACACCAGAACATCAGTCAAAACAAAAAAGAAACTGATGTAACCACACCAGCAATAACATATCTAAATTTCACCTGACACCATCGAGTTAACCAACCAAAAACCAGCAGAACAATCCTTAACCAAGCTAAACAATCTGAACAAGTTAGATGGGAAATCCAGAGTACATGGAGTAAACTGATATATGCTCAAACAGATGACGTCAATCCTGCCGCATCTTTGCTTCCAACTCCCATGTAACTTATTCTCTCCTATGTCTGCTCCATTGAACCATTACTAAGGGATTGTATTGTTTCTGAGCTGTTCTCCTTCCTTCCAATATCTGACTGGATATTCAATATAACTTAAGGTCTGATCTAACTCCATATCATCAAATCTCAACACATGGGTGGATTCGGATCATACTTCCGCAGCATTGACACATGAAACACATCATGAATTGCGGGCAGCTCAGGTGGCAAGTACAAACGATACGCTAAAGGGCCAATCCGCTCAAGGCTGCTTGCAAGCTCTACCAAAACCTGGAAGTAAATCCAGGGTCCCTATCAGACACTATAGAAAATGGCACCCCATGAAATCTCACAACAAGATCAATGTATAGCTTCACAGTCTTCTTCAAAGAACACGCTACGTTGTAGGGAATAAAGTGGGATGCCTTAGACATCCGGTCAATCACTACCCAAATCAAATCACAAACTTGATTAGAACGAGGTAAATGTGTCACAAAATCCATGACAACATGCTCCAAGTTCCAGTGTGGAACCTCTAAACCTGCTACATACCACCAGGTCTCATTCTCTCAGTCTTGACATGCTGGCAATTCAAACATTGAGCCACGAAATTTGAAATATCACCCTTCATGCCTTCTCACCAGAAGTTAGGTTTCAAGGCATGATACTTCTTCCTGTTTCCAGGATGGACACTGTGGAGACTAATGGGCCTCTTTCAGTATCTTTTCCTTCAAATCTACCAGATTAGGAACCACTAAACTCCCCTAGAATCTCAAACATCCATCAAAATCAACAGTAAAATCATCTGACTGACCTGGCTGGGACTTTTCAATTTCAACTCATGAACATACGGATCAATCCTCTATGCTGCTCTAATGTCTGATACGATATGCGGTCCAACTTGAACAGAAGAAATGATGAAGTAGTCGTCACCTGGCTGAAACCGCCATCCTAAAGTTCCCAAATGCTCATGGACTTTGAAATATTCAGAGACGTCAACCTCGAATTCTCCACTTTCCTATTAAGGGCATCCACAGCAAGGTTCACCCGCATAGTCGATACTGAATCTCGAATTCAAAATCCTTGAACAACTCCGTCCACCGACAATGTCTAATGTTTAGATCCGGCTGCGTGAAGACATACTGCGAACTTTTGTGGTCGGTGTATACCACAAACTGTTCTCCATACAGACAATGGAGCCAAATATTTAGTGCAAACACAATGGCAGCCAATTCTAATTCATGAACTGGATATCGAGTCTCATGAGGTTTCAATTGTCGGGAAGCATGAGCAATCACCCACCGGCTCTGCATCAAAAAGCATCCCATTCATCCAATGATGCGGAACACACCATAAAACCACCTGAACCTGCAGGCAACGCCAAAACTGGAGCCGTAGTAAAATTCTACTTCAGCAATAGAAAACTGGACTCACCTTCCTCGGTCCACACAAATATCCTATCCTTGTGGGTCAACTGAGTCATATGCCTTGCTAAATTAGAAAATACATCAATAAAACGTCTATAATGGATGGACAATCCCAAGAAACTATGGATATTTGAACCATTTCGGGGTTGTGACCAGTTTACAACAACTTCCACTTTATTGGATCAATGGATATACCCTGATAGGAAATAACATGACCCATTAATACAATCCTATCCAACCAGAACTCACATTTAGAGAATTTGGCATACAACTGAGAGTCTCGAACAGTATGAAGGACTAGCCTCAAATTCTCTCTATTCTCTCTCTCAGATCTAGAGTAGACTAGGATATTGTTGATGAACACGATAAAAAAAATCTCTCTATAAACTCTCAAAATACCATGTTCATCAAATCCATAAAGACAGTTGAAGCATTCTTCAGACCAAAAGGAATTACAAGGAACTCATAGTTTCCATACCTAGTCCGAAAAACTGTCTTAAAAACATCCTCATCCTGAATTCTCAGCTGATGGTAGCCGGAACGAAGATCAATCTTGGAATACACAATTGAACCCTGCATCTGATAAAAAAAGTCATCGATTCTTTGCAATGAATACTTGTTCTTCACGCTCGCTCTTCAACTGTTGAAAATCGATGTCCATCCGCATTGTCCCATCTTTCTTCTTAACACAAAAAATTGATTCTCCACAAGGTGACATACTTTATCTAATGAAACCTTTCTCAAGAATATCATGTAATTGATTCTTGAGTTCTCTCAAGTCTTCTGGCGCCAATCTGTACGAGGCCTTCGATATCAGAGCAATCTCTGGCATCAACTCAATGCTAAAGTCAATTTCCTTTCTCGAAGGAAAACCTGGGAACTCATAAGGAAAAAATCAAGGAAATCCTTAACAACAGGAATATAACTAACCTCCAAACTAGGTTCGAGCGTCACATCTAAAGCATAAACCCAGAGTTCTCAAGTGACAACAACTCAAACCAGGTGCCCCTTTTTTCCAGTGGTACTCAAATTCCTATTAATCCATACCTGGGACCCGTGGGATCTTAGATCAGGAATCATTATCATATAAATTTTACTTCTCACCAAACCTAGGTCTAAACCGGATCACGCCATGAAAAAAATCGACTATAGCTCTATAACTAGCCAAGACATCCATGCCCAAAATATAACCAACTCTCATTTCCAGCTTAATCAAGTTTGCCATCAATAGATTTTCATCAAAATTTATCACACAGTTTAGGACCATCTCTCTGGAAAACAAACTCATGCCGGTAGAGTGGACACAGACACAACATCAGATAATGGGGTAGTATCCATCCCATACTCACATAAAAACATATCTGATAAAAACGAATGTGATGCTCCTGTTTCAAACTCATTCAGGATAATAAAAAACAAGTAACTGTAATGACTCCTCAGGGTGCATCACTAGCTTGCTCTCACATCATATCACGCACGCGGGCTTGCTGAGGTCCCAAAAATTGTGACTGAGAAGAACCTCTGAACTGTAAAAATCCAGGCTGCTAGAAAAACCCTCGAGGATGAAGATCTCCTGAATACTATCGAGACTGAGCAGAAGGATACTGTCTCCGAGAAGATCCTTCAGACTGACCTTGCTGCGATGGGGTGGAACACTGACTCCTGGCAGAAGGACACACCCTCGCATAGTGCCCATACCGTCCACAACGGTTTCAGGCCCCTTGCACTCCAGGGCACTGAGTAGTCATGTGCCTACCTACACATTGGCCACAAAACACTGCTCTTGACTACCATTTCTAGAACTATTGGAACTAGAAGAACTAGAACTCGACTTCTTCTTGAACTGCTTCCATTTAGGCCTAAATCTCTGGCGACTCAAACGTTGTGACATCTGAGGAGGCTGAAAACAATACATCCCCAAAGGTACAAGGTGAAATCCTGTGCAACTTGCAGCTAAAACTGATGCTATCTTTTCTGCAAACCCTCCTCTATGTCAATCGCTCGGTTCACTGCATCAGCATAAGTAGCAGGGGAACCAGCCAAAACCAAAGGGACAAAGTTCTGGACTCAAACCTTCCACGAATTTGTTCGTTTTGCCCTTTTCTGACTTGCGATATGAGGGACATGAGAGAGTAGAGAAGAGAATTGTCGAGCACACTTCGCCACTTTCATGTTGCCTTGCACCAAGTGGTTGAACTCATGATCTTTGGCATTGTAGTAGGACTCCGAGGTATCTTCCTGCCAAAAGCTGCACAGAAGCTCTCCCAGGAAATCAATAACCCATCTCACTCATAGCCCTGGAATTACCCTTCCACCAGTGCTGCGCATGCTCCCGCAATTGAAAGGTAGCCAGAATCGATCTTCGATCCTCATCATAATGGACCTTGTCAAAGAGACCTTACACGTGCTCCAACCAACCCTCGGCTACCAAACCTCCCTCAGCACCTGAGAAAGTAGTGGGATTCATTCTCTGAAATCTGGCCAAAACCAACTGCATCTCATCTACCTGGTGAGCCAGATGCTCCACCTCGTCCTCCATCGGTCTAGCACGTCTATGCCCAGGAATACTAGACTAAATTACGTCATCCACACAATTATACGCCCCAGATTCCTCTGTAATCTGCTTAACAGCTCTTTCTCTTCTTTTAGGTGTCATCTACAAGACACCAAAGTAATAAGGGTGCAAACAGACAAAGAACATAGTCAAACACATGTAATAAAACAAGAACCGTTTCTAGACTCAAGTGAAATAGAATCTAAATTGAGGTTATCCCGTTTTAGGCTCTGATATCAAAATGTAAGGCCCAGCCTCAGTGCTCTTAATAAACAATTAATCACACAATTAACGCTAAAATACGGAAGCTTAAAAGCGGGTTAAAATTTTTCTCTTTGGCCCTGATACAAAAACGACGAGTAAAAAGATATGAATACTCAAAATATAAATACTGGTCCATTACTCGGACTTAATTTCAGAAAATTCCTTTAAAACAACTGCAAACATATGCAGAGCTAGTCCTGCTCATAGTACATGCATAAATCCATGTAATTAAAACAACATCCAATCTCTCAAATAGTGCAATAATTTCCCCTGCTAGGTAGAGCGATCGAACCGTGGCGCTTGTATTGCTATACGGTTTGAAAGATTGGAGTTGCACCGTTACCACCAGCTATATCTTTTGGTAAAGTGGCAAGCGCTCGATCCTACACATAAACATAAACAACGAATCAACAGAAGAAATAACTACACAGGTCATCCCCTGGTTATGGGGTTCCACTAGCTGATGCTCCACCTGGTGCAGTAGGTCCACCTATATAACCTGCAATGGTCAACAACACGACCAAAGCAGCCCAAAAGGGAAGTCAAACCCCAGTATGGAGAATAATATACAACAACAAATGAAGCAAGAAAGAACATATGCTACATGCTAGGAAAATGCATGCCCCATAACAAAGAAGAATAGGTACCAAGATCAGAGGCCAACATAAATGATAATCAAACAACAAGGTGGCTACATAGCTGAGAATTCAGAAGCTACCCGGGCAGACTCAATGGAAGCATGATGGTGGACTAACTCAACAACCAACCGCAAACGCCATAGTATTGAGAATTCGGGAGCTACCCAGGCAAGCTCAATGCGCTCATCGTGAGCGTGCTACACCACCCCACTCCACGGGCTACAACTGATTTCCGGAGGTAAACTCAACGACTGCCAAAGAAAGCAAATCACAACATGAATGCATATTGTCAGGCTTGGTGCTCGTAATCCAAGATTAAGCACACAATTAATGATTAATGTAGAAGCTTAAAAGCGGGTTAAAATTTTGCGTTTGGACTGATACAAAATAGTGAGTAAAAATATTCCAAAATATAAGTACTAGTTCATTTTACAAACTTAGAGCTAACCTGCTCAACATACATGTAGAAGCCAAAGGGTAAGCAACATTCACACTCCCAATTTAACAACAATATGTAAATAAAATCCCAATAAGAACCATAGCAAGTCAAACAGCTCAACAACTGTTAGAGTAGATGCCCAACTATCCAACTTGTGGCGTGTGGGTTTTATTGACTCTTGTGTATAACGATCTTTATTTATGAAATACGCATTTCTATTATGACGTTCTTTATTTTCATTATGTTATAATGTTAACAATTGTGTTGGATAAAGACCTAGAATGCACCATAGTGTATGTTAGATGTGATAGTGGATATGATGGCTATCATGAAACACATCTAATAGTCACTGCGTATTCTGAACTCGTTCCTAGTCGATTGGGCCGTCAAAATGAGGATAAGGCCGCCCGAGCTTGAGACTAGAATCTGCGATGTGAAGTACCATGTTTCATTGGTAGGGAACATTGTGATGTTCTGAGCATGCAGATGGATAGTGACCTGGTGATCTATCAAACTACCCTCGTTCGGACTTTCCAAGTGGTTACCATTTGTCAAGTGGATAAGTCCGAGGTCTTGGTTGTACTGATTAGTCCTCACTACTAGAAACGTCATTGAGACTCTACATAATAGGCGCCTCACTTTGACCCGTTTACCGACTCACTTGGGGTCATTAGGTGGCGGGATTGGGTGAGGTCCCGATGCATGTAGGAGTCGATGCTTCGTTGTCGAGGATTCACCGCTCGCTTTCATGCGTGGATATCCTATGCTATCAGAGGAGATAATAGTGTATAAATCTCTGGCCAGAGTACTGGATGTGTTTTAGGTAAATGGGTTTACCTAGTAACACTAGCGATGTCACTATTTAATCTCCAAGATGTATGCATAGTTATCGGATCTCTAGCGACTCTCGATTTACCAATGGTCGTTGATCTGATCGGGATATATGTGTTGAAAGGACCGTATTGAACGCTAACCACGACCAACTGGTTCTTGCAGGCACTATCAGTGATACCTAGGGGATAATGGGGCGATGTTGCTAGGCGTTTTACCATGATCCGATGGGCAAGTCCGAAATTATGATTTCGGAGTCACAATGGTTGTGGGCCCACGGCTAGCTGTATCCCTGAACCATTGAGGGTCACACAAGTACTGGATTCATGATTCCTGCACGGAAACTGAGCTCAATGTGTTGAGCATAGGAGGAGGATTTTAGGGAGTGCGACTTCCTAAAAGTCAACAGGGGTCACATTGCGATTTCCCAAAGTTGAGGGGCTAAACTGTAATTTTGGACTATGTGGTCTGAAAAATTGTTTTCGCATCATAATATTCAGTTTTTTAAACTGAGTCGATCGGTCTGATCTGATTGTCGATCGGGATTATGATGAAGCCGCAGTGATAGGATTGAACCGAATGTTCATATGGACTTGGCCCTGACCCAAGTCCATCGGGCCGGTACAAGCCCATCACTTATTTATTACTAGACTTGGTCTAGGGCTAATACAACATAAGACAACTCACCAAACCCTAGCCTCCATCTTGAGCGCCGCCCCTCCCTCTCCCACACGACCCATCGACCGCCGCCCCTTGCGCCGCCGCCTTCGTGGTTGGACTTGTTCCGACCACCGCGACGAGGAGATTCCGTTCGTGCCAAATTCGTCAGGCACTAAGGCTGACGAAGGACTCGTGTTTCTGGTCGTGGACCTGATTAGGAGGATCTACCGCCGCCTACATTTGAAGAGCCAGATTTTCTGTGAATTTGGTTGGAGCCAGGCGCCTAGACGCCAGCAAGGTGACATTCGATAAAACATCCTATGTATGTTTTATGTTTTGATTTATATGTATTGAACGATTTCCGGGGCAATTTTTAAACTTCCGCTGCGCCCTCGGGAAACGGGATCCGGATCCAACACTGCGCCAACAGTGATATCAGAGCCAAGGCTCGGATCCGTCAATACATAATTTGTTCCTTATTGCATCAAATCACAAATTTTCAAAAATAAAAATAAAAAAAAAACATGGCGGCACTGTAGCCGCCGCACGCCGGCACTGTAGATTTTATCGACAAAATGCGATTTTCTAATAAAATGCGTTTTTATGATTAAAATATGATTTTGAGGTAAATAATTTGATTATTTAATTTATGAAAGTTAATTAGATTGATTGTATGTTTGGTATGATCGAGAGCCGTGCCCAATGTGTTAGGTGTATGATCTAGGTTTTGCGATTTTGGTTGTAAATATTGTTGATATATCATTTATAAAGTGGGCCTGGTTTATGGCCCGTTCCCACCTCTTAAAATGTATCCCAATGTGTCATGGATATTTAATTGTAAATATTAGATTTAGTGGGAGGACATTTGAAGATGGTGGCGATGACGATCAAAGATATTGAAGACCGAAGATCTGTAAAACCGGAAGCTAATGTAATAGGATTGCATAGCATACTGCATTTCACCTAGGACTGGATCCAGGTCCGTGATTGGAAACCACAGACCGCATAGCTCTCGCGATCGATCATCCCAAAGTTTATTTATATATATGCGATATATATTTTAGTTGATCCGTATGTTAAATTTTGATTTAATATTTATGAATCATATTTTTCAAAAATAAAATCCCTCGTTTTAAATATGATTTAAAACTGATATCAAAATTAAAAGTTTATTCGATAAACTAAGGGAATTTAAATCTGTTTAAAATTTCCTACCTTCCATCAACAATGGGTGTACGTCGATGCTACCCGCATACATGGCCCGGCTCATATTATTGAGGGGGTTATGTATGCCGGAAAGTTGTACACGTCATTGACACTTGTTGTGAGTCGGTTGGAACTCCCTTTAACGTTGGCTCATATTATTGGGGACGTTAAGGGGACCGTCCTTCACGACTCAACATTGATGGGTCGTCTTGACACATGATAGTAATCGGCGTCATATTATTGGGCCCTTACTGGACGTGAGGTAAATACATGGAGGTTGCACCGGTTGAAATTGGACTCTACCTTTTGAGGGTCATGATTGGCTGATATTATTCGGGACCATGATCGCTTGATTGGACTCTGTGTACCCACTAAGGAAACTTGCTTTCTCGATTTCATTAGAGGGTGGTGAAATCGTTAATAGTGGGAGGGTAATTCATAAAACTAAATGACCTTGTTTATGTCTTAGCGTTTTTCATATATAGTTAGGAATGTATGTCTATTTTCCTTTCAGTATAAACTGCTTATAAAATGTCTTCGATCAAAAATCCACTCGCTGCTATACTGGATAGCAACAAGTTCACTGGTTTGAACTACCAAGACTGGCTTCGAAACCTCAATATTGTATTGGCTTCGGAGAAACTTCTCTACACGTTGGAGAAGAGCCCTCCAAAGGAAGCCCCTGCCGATATCAGCCCTGAGGAGCTGACAAAGCTTAACCAATGGTGGGACGACGAGCTTAAGACTCGATTCTATATGATGGCATCGATGTCAAATTAAATGCAATGGCGCTTTGAGAAGACGGTATATGCTGCTGACATACACCTTCATCTTAAGGAACTGCATGGGGAGAACTCTCGACATGAGAGGTTCACCACTGTCAAGGAGCTTATGACGAGCCGCATGCGCGATGGGACTTCGGTCTGCGAGCATGGGGTTCGTATGATTGGGCTCATTGAAAAGTTGGTGGGCCTTGATATCACACTTCCACATGAGCTGTCTGTGGATTTGCTTCTCCTCTCACTACCCGCTGCATTCGACCCCTTTGTGGTCAACTTCAACATGAACAAGCTGGAAGCCACCCTCGAAGAGGTGGTGAACATGCTTGTAGTGTTTGAGGGGACCATAAAGAAGGACAAGCCCGTCCTCCTTATGGGCTCTTCTTCCTCTGCGAAGAAGGGGCCTAAACGCAAGGGTAAGAAGCGTTCTGCCCCTGCGAAGGAGGAAAAGCCCACTAAGAAGCCCAAGGCAAAGGCTTCCAAGCCGAACAAGTCTGAGGATGTTTGCCACCACTGCCACAAGCCTGGGCACTGGAGGAGGAACTGCAAGGAGTACCTCGAGCAGTTGCGAACTGCGAAAGGTATGTTCTATATCGAAATAAATATATCTCTTAATTAGACTTCTTGGGTACTTGATACCGGATGTGGATCTCATATCTGCAATGATTTGCAGGTGATGACAAGAAGCCGACGTCTTAGAGTGGGTGAGACCCACATGAGGCTGGGCAATGGAGCAAGGGTTGCTGCAGTAGCTATAGGAGATGTTTATTTATTTTTTTCTTCAAATTTTAAGTTGTTATTGAGAAACTTTTTATTTGTTCCCGAATTAATAAAGAACATTATTTTAGTTTCTATGCTTGATAGTGATGTATATTCTTCTCTTTTTGCTAAATCGATTTGCAATATATACAAGAATAAATGTTTGATTGGAATTGGGGAACGCGAAAACGATCTATACACCTTAAAATTAAAACAAGTTCCAACTCGCGATGTGGAAAAACATACAACAACGATTAAAAGGAAATACGATAGCTTGAACCCAGCACAACTTTGGCACGCTAGGCTAGGTCATATTTCCCTAAGTAGGATGAACAAGTTAGTTAGGAGTGACATGTTTGATTTGTCAGACATTAACTCCCTACCGACTTGTGAGTCTTGTCTCAAGGGAAAGATGACTAAACAACCCTTCAAGGGCAAGCCTGAACGTGCTCAAGGCCCATTGGATTTGATCCATACTGATGTGTGTGGCCCACTTAGTATTGGTACTAAGTACGGTCACACATACTTCATCACCTTTACCGATGATTACTCTAGGTATGGGTACTTGTACTTAATGAAGAACAAGTCTGAATCCTTTGAAAGGTTCAAAGAATTCAAGGCTGAAGTAGAAAATCAGTTGGGGAAAAGTATTAAAGCGCTTCGATCCGATCGAGGTGGTGAATACTTGAGTGCTGAATTTCAAGACTATCTTAAAGAGAATGGGATTCTCTCGCAGTGGATCCCTCCGGCCACACCACAGCTCAATGGTGTAGCGGAGTGTCGTAATCGAACCTTGATGGACATGGTTCGATCTATGATGAGCTTCAAATGAACTTCCTACCTCGTTTTGGGGATATGCGCTCTAAACGGCGGTAATGTTGTTGAACAATATCCACACCAAGGCAGTGGATAAGACTCCATATGAGATATGGATGGGCAAGCCGCCCAAATACTCATTCATGAGGATTTGGGGATGTCCTGCTTATGTGATGCAGACAGTGGGAGATAAGCTGGATACTAGATCCATCTTATGTTACTTCATCGGGTATCCAAAGAATTCCTCTGGATACTACTTCTACTATCCCAACGAAACAAAAGTGTTTGTTTCTAGAAATGCCACCTTTATGGAAAGGGAGTTTCTACTTGATAAAAAGGGCAAAATAGTAGAACTCAAAGAAGTTTGAGAACCAACTGAAGTACCATGTGAGTCTCCCGCGCCTCAAGAGCCAGTACCAGAAATGGTCGCACCTAGGAGATCCGAAAGGGTTCCTAGGGCTCCTGAAAGATACGGTTTCCTCCTTGAAGATGATCAAAGTGATCAAGTTATTGGATGTGATCCAAGAACTTTCAAGGAGGCGATTTCCGATGCTTATTCTACGTTCCTTAATAGGAAACATTAAGGAAGAGATCTATATGACGCAGCTTGAGGGTTTCACATCTGTAGGAAGTGAGCATAAAGTATGCAAACTTCAGAGATCGATCTACGGTCTCAAAACAAGCATCAAGAAGTTGGAACCTGAGATTCGTTGAAACAATTAAGGAATTTGGTTTCATCAAGAATCCCGAGGAGCCACGTGTATATAATAAAGTAGTTAAAAGTGCTGTGACATTCCTTGTACTTTATGTTGATGACATTCTACTCATTGGGAATGATGTAGGAATGCTGCAGTCAACTAAAGTGTGGTTGTCTAGTAGATTCTCGATGAAGGACAATGGTGAAGCATCCTATATGCTTGGAATACAGATCTATCGGGATAGATCGAAAAGGATTCTCGGACTCACCCAAGCTACCTACATCGATACCATACTTAAGCGGTTCTCTATGGAAGAGTCCAAGAGAGAACACCTACCTATGTGCCACGGGGTCACTCTATCTAAGTCTATGTGTCCGAAGACTGATGAGGAGATACAGAGTATGACACATGTGCCATATGCCTCGGCAATAGGTAGTATTATGTATGGCATGATCTCAACTAGACCGGATGTCGCATATGCTCTGAGCATCACGAGCCGCTACCAGGCCAACCCCGGACAAATGCATTGGAAGGTTGTGAAAGATATTCTTACGTACTTGCAAAGAACTAAGAATATCTTCATGGTCTATGGGGGTGGTGAACTGAAATTGGAAGGTTACACTGATTCTAGCTTCTAATGTGACGTGGATGATTCAAAGTGAACCTCTGGATTTGTATTCATGCTCAATGGTGGTGCTGTCTTTTGGAAGAGTTCCAAGCAAGACACCATTGCGGATTCAACCACTGAGGCTGAGTACATCGCAGCATCAGCTGCTGCTAAGGAGGCGGTTTGGATAAGGAATTTCGTCCAAGAGTTGGGCGTCATCCCTGATGGAGTTGGTCCAGTCCTGGTGTACTGCGACAACACGGGTGCCGTTGCGCAAGCAAAGGAGCCTAGGTCTCACCAAAGATCCAAACATATACTGAGGAAACACCACATAATCCGGGATATTGTGGCTAGAGGTGACATAGCAGTTGAGAGAGTCGCCTCTGCAGACAACATTTTTGATCCACTTACGAAGCCCTTGCCAGGACC
>KQ997936.1:77335-97175 GCA_001598015.1 Dorcoceras hygrometricum | reverse complement strand
GTTCCTAGTCGATTGGGCCGTCAAAATGAGGATAAGACCGCCCGAGCTTGAGACTAGCATCTGCGATGCGAAGTATCATGTTTCATTGGTAGGGAACATTGTGATGTTCTGAGCATGCAGATGGATAGTGACCAGGTGATTATCGAACTACCCTCGTTCGGACTTTCCAAGTGGTTACCATTTGTCGAGTGGATAAGTCCGAGGTCTTGGTTGTACTGATTAGTCCTCACTACTCGAAACGTCATTGAGACTCTACATGATAGGAGCCTCACTTTGATCCGTTTACCGACTCACTTGGGGTCATTAGGTGGCGGGATTGGGTGAGGTCCCGATGCATGTAGGAGTCGATGCTTCGTTGTCGAGGATTCACCGCTCGCTTTCATGCGTGGATATCATATGCTATCTGAGGAGATAATAGTGTATAAATCTCTGGCCAGAGTACTGGATGTGTTTTAGGAAAATTGGTTTACCTAGTAACACTCGCGATGTCACTATTTAATATCCAAGATGTATGCATAGTTATCGGATCTCTAGCGACTATCGATTTACCAATGGTCGTTGATCTGATCGGGATATATGTGTTGAAAAGACCGTACTGTACGCTAACCACGATAAACTGGTTCTTGCAGGCACTATCAGTGATACCTAGGGGATCATGGGACGATGTTGCTAGGCGCTTTACCATGATCCGATGGGCAAGTCCGAAATTGAGATTTAGGAGTCACAATGGTTGTGGGACCACGGCTAGCTGTATCCCTGAACCATTAAGGGTCACACAAGTACTGGATTCACGATTCCCGCACGAAAACTGAGCTCAATGTGTTGAGCATAGGAGGAGGATTTTAGGGAGTGTGACTTCCTAAAAGTCAACAGGGGTCAAATTGCGATTTCCCAAAGTTGAGGGGATAAACTGTAATTTTGGACTAGGTGGTCTGAAAAATTGTTTTCGCATCATAATATTCAGTTTTGGAAACTGAGTCGATCGGTCCAATCTGATCGTAGATTGGGATTATGATGAAGCCGCAATGATAGGATTGAACCGAATGTTCAAATGGACCTGGGCCTGACGCAAGTCCATCGGGCCTAACTGTAATTTTGGACTAGGTAGGTCTGAAAAATTGTTTTCGCATCATAATATTCAGTTTTGGAAACTGAGTCGATCGGTCCAATCTGATCGTAGATTGGGATTATGATGAAGCCGCAATGATAGGATTGAACCGAATGTTCAAATGGACCTGGGCCTGACGCAAGTCCATCGGGCCGATACAAGCCCATCACTTATTTATTATTAGACTTGGTCTAGGGCTAATACAACATAAGACAACTCACCAAACCCTAGCCTCCATCTTGAGCGCCGCCCCTCCCTCTCCCACACGACCCATCGGCCGCCGCCCCTTGCGCCGCCGCCGTGTGCCGCCGCCTTCGTGATTGGACTTGTTCCGCCACCGCGACGAGGAGATTCCGTTCGTGCCAAATTTTTCAGGCCTTCTAGTGCAGGCTGACGAAGGACTCGTGTTTCCGGTCGTGGACCTGATTAGGAGGATCTACCGCCGTCTACATTTGAAGAGCCAGATTCCCTGTGAATTTGGTTGGAGCTAGGCGCCTAGAGGCCAGCAAGGTGACATTCGATAAAACATCCTATGTATGTTTTATGTATTGATTTATATGTATTGAATGATTTTCGGGGCAATTTTTAAACTTCCGCTGCGCCCCCTCGAAACGGGATCCGGATCCAACACTGCGCCAACAACAACTATGCAGGATGTCCCTGGTATGGACTCAACACATATACATACACAACAGGGACACTCGATCAACACCTAAGGGCTCCACTAGCTGATGCTCCACTAGGAACAGCTGATGCACCTGGATAACCTGTAATGAAATCAACACAACCAAAACAGGCCCAAAGGGAAAAGGGGTCAAACCCAGTACAGAGAACACAGTGAAACAAAAATTGAAGTATGTATGATATATGCAACGTGCTATGCAATGCATGTCCAGTTAACAAGAAGAATCGAGTATAAAATCGGCGGCCAAGCAAAAATATCAATAGCAACATGTGGCAACGTCATCAGGAGTTTGGGAGCTAACCGGGTGGTCCCAACAGAAAATAGATGTGGCCTATCATCGAGGGTGACGAGAGCTACCTGCTCGGCCGTGACGGCAAACAAAGGTGCACTACAACCATGCGCCACCACCTATCCAAGCCACAACAAACTGAGGTGGCGAGTTTTCCGGTGTGTCCTAAGTGCTATCCCTTGTGAGTATGAACAATACCACACCACGAGGAAGCAACTCAAAATCAATATCAATGAATCAGCTAACAAGGGATCCTCAAGGCTCAATATGATATATGCGTGTGTTCAATGTCATGACATGCTCAAACATGCAACACAAGCAACAACACAGATCTAATCACATAGCACATATACAACACAGATCACATACTCATACTATACGAAAGCTGTAAATACCAGTTTCGATCCGTATCTCAACCTCTACTATAAATACTTCACAACAGCTTGCGGGAAGAGCGGAACTCCAACACAGAACAAATCGTGCAAGTCATAACAACTAGATCTGGCTAACCTTCTTTTGTTCCCAACTCTCGTGGAGAAATCCCGGCAAAGAGAACCAATCTTACCTCCAAGATATAATCATAAGTCGCTACCAGAACCGAAGAACAACTCAGTCGGAAATCACAAAAAAGTCGTAAGCTTCGAATACGATCGCACTCTATCTACGGCCAGCTACTGGATCCAGAATTGTAAGAAAAGGACGGGTTTGGAGAGAGAAGTCCAACGGTACCAACCTTGCTCCAAGATGAGCCGTCTACCGCCGTATATCGGAGAAGATAAGGTTCGAGTGAACAGTGTCGAGGGTTTCACGATGGGGATATCAGCTCGGTCTCTCAAGGTATACGAAATATCTAAGTGTCGGGAAAATGGCTAATACTTGGTAAAAGTTTAAGTAAATAATTTAAGTTCTCCCAACTTATCTACAGTATCCACTGACCAGGTCAGGCCTCTTAGCTGATATCAACTTGGGACATCCAGTTCTCCTCTAAACTGACTCTCCATTCAGTTCCTACCAAATCGATACGCTACAATCAGCACGTAACAACACATCAGCTCAGCATCAAAAAATCAGCACGGAGTCCTCAGATCACCTTAGCGCTTCTCAAACAGCACGGACAATATCAGCATGATACAACATCCGGCCGAGGAATTAGATCATATCACACTATTCGAACCAGTACGCACTACTCAACAGCACAGTACTACCAGACCAGCTCAGCTCGCACTAGATCAGCTCAACTTGAACAGCACACAACTCGATTAGCCTAAATCAAATCGATGAGGTCAGCACACTCGATCCAGTTCGACATTGTTCCATCATATCAGTACGCTTCAACAGATCAGCTCAATGCTCAAGATAAAATTCCAGCTCGCGCCTGATCCTATCCATTTAAACTGATTAATTCCACTAATTAACCCGAACTGATCTTCCAGGCCTCAAATTCTCCCCCACTAAAAGAGGACTTCGTTCCCAAATTCGGACCACAATCTCCAAGACAAAAAGCAACAAACCAGAATCATCAAAACTGAGATGAAAGCACACCAGAGCACACAACATAGAGCACTGTAAAGCTCTTAGAACAACAAATAAACAGCAGATAACCAGACCACATGGAGTAAACCGATTCATGCTCAAACAGATGAGGCCATTATTTTTCGCAGATTTGCTTCTAACTCCCAAGTGGCTTTTTCTCTTCCATGCTTGATCCAATGGACCATCACCAAAGGAATGGTATTGCTCCTAAGCTGTTTCTCCTTCCTGTCCAGAATCTGAACTAGATACTCAACATTACTCAAGGTCTGATCTATCTCAACTTCATTGACTCTCAACACATGGGAAGGATCAGGCTCATACTTTCGCAATATAGACACATGAAACACATCATGTATCACAGATAGCTCGGACGGAAAGTTAAAACGATAGGCTAAGGACCTAATCCTCTCAACAATCTCATACAGATCAATGAAATAGGAGATAACTTACATCTAAGTCCAAACCTCATAACACTTCTGAAAGGATAAACTTTCAAAAAGACACGATCACCAACCTGAAACTCCAAAGACCTGCTCCTCTTGTTTGCATAACTGGATTTGCGATCTTGTGCGACTTTCATTCTCTTCTTGATTTGGTCGACTTGAACTTTTATTTGCTGCACAAACTCTGGTGAAGATAACTGTCTTTCCCCAACCTCTTCCCAATAGATCGGCGACCTGCACTTCTTACCATAACCTCTTCTCAACAGATCGGTGACCTGCACTTATTACCATACAAAGCCTCAAATGGTGTCATTCCAATAGCCACCTGGTGACTATTGTTATAAGAAAACTCCACTAAGGATAAAGAATCCTGCCAACTCTCACTGAATTCCATAACTACAGCTCGCAACATATCCTCAAGCATCTGAGTGGTCCCCTCTGATTGGCCATCGGTTTGGGGATGATACGCGGTACTCATGGCTAACCTCAAACCTAAAACTGCTAGCAAGCTTTTCAAAGATCGGGAAGTAAACCAAAGATCCTTTTCAGAAACTATTGACTGTTAGGATAAAATACGTCTCGAGAGTTCAGAGGGGGAGGGGGGTGAATGAACTCCTTTGCTATTTTTTATGAAAAACTGTTACAAAATTTTTTACATCTCTTAGCTAACCTCTAAGATGCGTTACCAGCTTGGAGGATCTCAGTGTATACTGTTGTATTGGGAAAAAATAAGTTTGTGCGGAATAAACCTAATTCAACAGTGAACAGATATAATATGTAAATCAGTAAATAAAAGGGATTCAAAATTTGTTTATGGAAATTCGGAGCTTAAACTCGTATGTCTCCCCTTCTTCCTAAACAGTAAGGATTTCAACTAGAATATTTGATTATTACAACTCTTATAACAACCCCATCCGACAGCTAGTAGCTGCAAGAACTCCTAGCGATCTCACAATAGAAACAGACTCACAATCTGTTCTAAAATACAAGAAACAGCTCTAGCTGGTTAGCTATTCTAGCTCTCCCATGCTCTGTTTTTGATATACAAAGTTAATTCAACACTACAAAGCGTGGTTCGATAGTTTGTGTGACACAAAGAATTGATAATCAATAAGCTGTGTGAGTGTCATGATCTATGTGAGATGGTTTGTGAAAGTGAACTCTGTTTTTGCACTTGAAAGAAGTTTGCTTTCACAATCGTATTTGCATTCACAAAAGTTGTGTTCCGTTTTTTGTAAGCTGCAAGATCTTCACAACTGATCTGATTCTCCAATTTATACCCTTTGGATCAACGGTAATAAATATTACTAGTAGACACGTCATATAGATCCAAAGTAAGATGTCTACGGAGTCTTTAATGCTTGTATTGTTCACGTACACCTTCCTTAAATGATTTTTCTCTTTTAGCAACCTTTTCGCCGTTCTCAGTTGTAAAAAAATCTCTCGATATCTGGTATTTGCTGAAAGTAGTTCCAACGACTATAAAAAGATCTTGATAAGTCAATACATCAGATCAGGTTGTACGAAACCTCAAAAAAATCTGAAATCCTTTTAGCTAAGTTGTATTTACTCAACTGGGTTCCGATCTGGTCGCTGTGCTGAACTTCTCTAATCAGGTTCTAAGCTGATCTGGTTTCTTTGATCTGTACTGTTCCAGATTTTAATCTTTGTTCACTTCTGTCTTCTTCTATAGAAACACAAGCCTTCCTGATTGCATCCATCTCTTCTAAAAGAATCTTGCTAAATTGTCCTTCACTAACACCATTCCTGAATCATCTCGCTCTTAGCTGTTTTTCAACTGATCCAATACAAACTTTGTTCTAACTGTTCTGTTTGGATATTATTTGCTCTTATGAACCGATCTATTCCGTTTCTGTTCTTCTGAGCTGGTTTGTCTTTAACCAGCTTAGCTGAAATTCCTGAGCTAGTTTGTCCTTAACCAGCTTAGCTCTGGTATAAAGTCCCTGAGCTGGTTTTTCCTTAACCAGCTTAGCTCCGATCTGGTTTCAATAATAAACATAGTAAGATCCATCTTGATCTGGTTGATTCATCTCTGAGCTGATTGAATAATCTCTTTTTGTCTTTACCAAAAGTTATATATTCACCATCAATTTACCCCTTTTTGGTGATGACAAAACTTGTGCAGAAAACAGATTTTATTCAACATTGTAAACAATTACAAGTACAGTTCGCTATACACAAACAAAGATTTAAGCCTTAAGCCCCTAAGTCCTCACATCCGTCTCTTTTTTTATGCTCTCTCCTTCCCCTTTTTTGACATCAGTGATTTCCTTTAGGTGATTGACTAATTCAGCCAGCTGCATCTTGACCAAGGCCAGCTCACTAGCAAACTGCTGATTGCTTTCGTCAATCTTTTGGGCAAAATGATGAGGGCCTTCATCAATTTTACAGACAAGATTAGTTTCCACTATCGATGTAGCAGCATTGACGCTGGTCACCACCTCACCCATTTTCCTGTAGAAAGCTTGCCTCAATATGTTTGCGTCTTATTTCATGTAAGTCTGATCATCTCGTATCTGAGTAACTGAAGTTTCCAGAGACGTGACGTCTCTTTTCATCGAATTGAATTTAGATACAACATAAAAATCGGCCGGGGTACTTGAAAAATTGACGGGTTGTGGACCATCTTGGGAAAAATCTTGATTTTCTTCTATAAAAGCTCTTTGTATAATTGCCATATAGGAAAAAACTGGATCCTGACGATCCTCATTATTAGCAACGGAATCGGAAGAATGAATAGACTAACTTGAATGTATTGGACTTGACGAGGAAGAACCAGCTTGAGCCTGGTGCTCAACTGGTTGCGCTGTCTCTGGAGCCTGACGCTTCTCCTCTTGAGCCTGGTGCTCCAAAGAATCTACAGCCTCAGCTTCTTCTACATTCTGTACAATCGGTGGAAGCTCCTCAATATGCTCCTGAGCCTGTTGCTCAATCTTCTCTGTCTCTTATTCCTGAGCTGGTTTCATTTGACCCTGGTTGCTATACGGTTTAAAATATTGGAGTTGCACTGTTACCACAAGCTATAGCTTTTGGTAAAGCGATAGGTGCTCGGTCCAACATTGACACTGGCACATCGTGCAATCTCACAACACGATCAATGTACAACTTTGCCATGTTTTTGATGAACAAGTCATCTCATAAGGGATGAAGCGGGTGGATTTAGACAGTTGTCAATCACCACCCAAACTGCATCACACCCTTGGTTAGATCGAGGAAAATGAGTCACACAATCCATAGAAATGTGCTCCCAGTTCCACTGAGGCACTTCCAAGCATCCCAACAGGTCTCATTCTCTCAGCCTTGACCTGCTAGAAGTTCAAACATCGAGCCACAAACTCTAATATATCGCTCTTCATGTCTTCCCACCAATAACAAGGCTTTAAGGCATGGTACATCTTTCTCACACTAGGATGAAAACTGTGATGAATACAATGGACTTCTCTCAGGATAGCTTCCTTCAAATCTATTAGAATAGGAACCACTAATCTCCCCTGAAACATCAAACATCCATCCGAAGCAAAGATAAAATCATCTAACTGACCTAATCGTGAATTCAATTTAACTCATGGATATACGGGTCAGTTCTCTGTGATTCTCTAATATCGGAGAAATTCTGCGGTTCAACCTGAATCGGAGAAACTACGAAGTAGTCATCCCCTGGCTAGAAATGCAAACCAACAGTTCCCAAATGCTCGTGGACCTTCTAGATACTCAAAGAAGCCAACACCAAAATCTAGGCTTTTCTCCTAAGGGTATCCGTGACAAGATTCACCCGTCCTGGCTGATACTATATTTCGCAATCGAAATCCTTGAGTAACTCCATCCATCAATGCTGTCTTAGATTCAAATCAGATTTATTAAAGAGATACTGGAAGCTTTTGAAGTCGGCGTACACCTCAACATTTTTACCACATACAACACAAACACAATGGTGGCTACATCTTTGAGAATTCGGGAGCTACCCAGGCAAACTCAATGGAAGAATGGTGGTGGACTAACTCAACACCCAAGCACAAACTCCACATCATTGAGAATTCGGGAACTACCCAGGCAAAATCAATTCGCTCATCATGAGCGTGCTACACCACACCACTCCATGGGCTACAACTATGCCAAAGGAAACAAAGCTCAACGTGAATGAATATGCTCATTGCCAAGTTATAAAATGCAATCACATCAATAACACACAAAACAGGCATAGTAAGAAGCACTCAACACATATAACATATAATTTTGACTTTACGTAATCTGTAAATACTTGTTCCATCCATACCATGCCGTTGATTACCAACAATACCTCAACTAAGCATGTGAGACCGAAATATTATTGGATTAATTGAGTTAATTAATTGGGATTTGGATAGACCAGATTTGGCGTGAACAGATCTGGGATGGATCAGCTTTGAGCTGATATGCTTGGTTAACGTATCGGGTTTCTATTTTGTGTGTTAGATCAGATATGGACAGTTGTAGAGTTCAGCAGGGTAGTATTCAGATTCGGGGAGTTGAGAAGTGCTGGTTGGTGAATTCGGATCTGGTTTTAGTTGATTGTAATCGAATCGCGAAGTATTCGAGATACGCGGGTTGGATATCCTGCACGGGTAGAGATACGCCGTCGTTTGAGAGGAATCAGATTTGAGTTGCGTTAGTTATTAGCGCTGCGTGAACCGGCCTAGTTCAAGAGTTTGCTGTAGATCGGTTTCGGGTTGTTAGACCGGAAGGCAGTGTGATGTCATTTTGGGTTCAGTGAACGCTGGTTAGTGTGGTATCAGATCTGGTATTTCAGATCTGGGTGTTTTGGCTAGTAGTGATGCGACGTTGTTTGGAGAGGCACGTGTATGTGTTAATTGGTTAGCGGTGCGACGTCGTTTGGTAGTAGTGCGCTGGTGTAGTGTATGTTCTAGATCTGGAGTGTTACTCAGATCTGAGTTGGGAAAAACTTTGAGCCAGTAATGTCGGTGGTTACTGTTTATCATATTTGGGGAACTTAAGTAGTATTTATAGAAGACTTTGACCGTAGTCTTGCTATTGTTTCCCGAAACTTAGAAATATTTCTCGTAACCTTACCATGTCACGATACCCTAGCTACTGTTCATCGAATCTTATCTTCTCCGATTGCCAGTGGTAGAAGACTCAGATTTGAGCAAGAGTTGTGGCACTGCACTCCTCTTTCTAAGGCGCTTCGTTCTATGCCTCTTTCGAAGACTTTGGAGAGCTGGAAGAGGATCGCAGGAGAAGCTTCCTTGTGTAGTTTTTTAGCATTTCGACTGTTTGAGTTCTGCCGTTCAGGTAGCTTGTTGGGTAAGTGTTAGTTCCTACCTTGCGCTTCGTTTAGAGCTGTTTGTTGAGTTAGAAGGGTAGGATAGAGCTGGGTGAGTTCGTAGCTCCCAGTTCGTAGCTCTGAGCTTTGCGTCCCTGAGTTAGCGTTGTTATTTGACTTAGCAGGTTTCAGATCTGGTTGCTCGGGACTGCTTGTGTGGTAATTGTAAGGTACGGATGTGAGCTTCTTTTACAGAGTTGGATTTGGCATGGATATTATGTGTGCTGCTGTGTATGCTTCTGTGTTGTTATTTCTTGCTTCTGTTGTGTTGATTTTTGCAAGCTGTTACATTTCATACACGAATTATTCATGTTGAACTCAGATCTTGTTAAGCCGTGCCTTGTTGTGTTGATCTGTGTGTACCAGGATGCTTGTTTGGAGGCCGAGTGGGTAACTCCCATCACCCTCATCTCCCTGCTGGGATCTGTTAGCCACTATGAGCGGAGTGGGCAGCTCCCACATCTCATGAGTTGGACAATAGCAGGTTGAGTGAATTGTTGTGCATCTGGTACCGTGTGTTGAGATGAGTGGGTAGCTCCCATATACTCACACACCTCGTGGCCAATATCTTACAGTTGAATGGATATCAGTTGTTGAGCAGTTCTTGAGATCCTTTGGCTCCCTGCCTTCGGTTGTTGCCTTGTTTTCATGCATAGCATCTGCATATTATCTGTTGCTAATTAACTCTTGTTTTCAGTTGCTCTCCGTACTGGGGTTTGACCCCTTCGTCCCTTTGGGGCTGGTTGTTTTGTTTGCCTGTGTGTGTTTCAGGTTATCATGGTTTGTCCGCTGGACGTGGAATTGATCCAGCTGGTAGTGCCCCGGGAGGTGGATAGAGTGTCCCAGTTATATGTAGTAGATACATGTTATATTTTTTTTATATTGTATCGTATCTATGTTGAGCGAGAGAATCATCTGTGTGTTGATTGGGAGTCACTCTATGTTTGTATTTCTGTTAGTTGTTGTACTGGGTTTTTGGTGTTGTAAAACCAGTATTTTGGATATCAATGTATTTTTAACTTATGTTTTCTAAATCAGGCCAAAGTGAAAAATTTTAGCCACTATTTTAATGCTTCCGTTTTGGTTTATTACGTGTTTTATCTCTGATTGAGCACGAGGCCTGACATTTTTGGTATCAGAGCTTAAGTTGGGATAAATTCAATTTCTTTTGATCACACTTGAGTCTAGGAACAGTGTTGCTTATTGCATGTGCATGACTATGTGATTTATTTGCTATGTGATATACTTGTTGTTGTGTGACCTTATTGTTTAGTGCCTCCGTAGATGCCGCCTAGACGTAGGGGTAGAGGTAGAGGGCAGATTCCGGAAGAGTCCGAGGGTCAGAACGATGAGGTGCAGCGTAGTATTCCTCTTCGTAGACGTGCTAGTCAGGTTGAGGTTGAGGTAGACGAGCTGGCATCCCGTGTGGACGACATGGAACTCGTGATGGCGAGGTTTCAGCGGATGAACCCTCAGAAGTTTAACGGTAATGAGCCTAGTTCCGAGCGGAGTCCTGGTTGCAGCACATTACCGGCTTGTTTGATCGTGTGAGGTAGATGACGAGCGTAGGTTGAGTTTCGCTATGTTTCAGTTGAGGAGGAATGCTGAGCTTTGGTGGAGAGGCACTTCGAGGACTCTCGAGGAGACTGATGTAGGGATCACATGGAACAACTTTTGTACTGCCTTCCGTCAGGAGTACGTTCCGGAATCCTTTGTTAACGCCAGGGAGCGTGAGTTTGATAACCTGGTGCAGGGGACTTTGTCTGTAGGGGAGTATGCCCAGAGGTTTTCTTCTCTTCTTGCGTATGTTCCGAAAGAAGAGAGTGTGTCCTTTGGCTGGATCTCAGCAGAGGATAGGGGGAGACGCAGTTTAGGCCATTTCAGCAGCCTGGTCCTTCGCGTTTTGGACAGTCTTCCCAGCCTCATTTCTCAGGACCCTAGCATTCTCAGGTGAATTCCATGACGAGGGAGCAAGTGGAGGGCATGCCAGGAGGAGTGATCGTAGGTACTTGCTTTGTCTTTGATTTTCCTGCGCGTGTATTGTTTGATACAGGAGCATCACATTCGTTTATTGCTGATGCATTTGTGGTTGAGCATGGTTTGCATACCACTTCTTTGTGTGATGCTGTGTCTGTTGCGACTCCTGTCGGCGCGAGCCTATACTCCCAAGAGATTGTGTTGAATGGCATTCTTAGGTTTGGTGAGAACGTGTTGTTAGCGAATATGATCAGGCTAGTGATGTGGGAGCTAGTGATGTGGGATTTCAACTACATAGTGGGAATGGACGTTTTTTCTAGCTATAGGGCCACCGTGGATTGTTTCCATGGAGTTGTGCATTTTAGGCCTCAGTCTGGCGAGAAATGGAATTTCTATGGCCGCGATTCCTAGTCGAAGATTCCTTTGGTCTCTGCGATGGAGATGTTTAGCCTGTTGTTGTTAGAGAGCGTAGGTTTCATGATCTATGCTATGGATGCATCCTTTCTTTGTGTGTGGAGCTGAGTAACATCCGATTGCTCGTGATTTCCCCGATGTGTTTGAGGAGATTCCTGGTTTTCCTCCGAGAAGGGAGATCGACTTTATCATTTAGTTGGTACCTAGTACAGCTCCGATCTCGCGAGCCCCGTATCATTTAGCGCCAGCTGAGTTGAGGGAGCTTAAGGTACAACTTAGTGATTTGCTGGAGAAAGGTTTTATTCGACCGAGCATGTCTCCGTGGGGAGCGCCATCTTGTTTGTGAAGAAGAAGGATGGATCGATGAGGATGTGTATTGACTTCCGGCAACTGAATAAGGCAATAGTGAAGAATAAGTACCCCTTTGCCGAGGATCGATGATTTGTTTTACCAATTGCAAGGTTCAGCCGTGTATTCGAAGATCGATCTACGTTCGGGGTACCATCAGTTGTGCATTCGGGAGCAGGATGTTGCGAAAACTGCTTTTCGTACGAGGTATTGGCATTATGAGTTTTTGGTTATGCCTTTTGGTTTGACGAATGCCCCTGCAGTTTTCATGGATTTGATGAATCGAGTCTTTCAAGAGTTCATCGATCAGTTTGTGATTATGTTCATCGATGACATTTTGGTGTGCTCGAAGACTCTGATGCAGCACAAAGAGCATTTGAGGCTGGTTCTCCAGACATTTCGAGACTCGCAGCTGTATGCTAACCTTTCCAAGTGCGAGTTCTGGTTGGACAGGATTGTATTTCTGGGTCATGTCGTTTCAGCTGAAGGTATTTCTGTGGATCCCAGTGTTAAGATAAAATTTATAAGTTTTGGTGATAACAAAATAAGACTGAAGACTGAACTCAAGTATTCGCAGAGGACAAGAGAAGGAAACATTTCAGATCGTGTCGTCATGCCATTGAGTTGAAGATTTCAGACTTGAGAGCTCTGAGTTAAGTTGCGTTGACATCTGAGTTGACTATTCGGGAATTGATCATATATCGAGTCAAGTTTTCAGTATCGAGTTGAGGAATTCAGAATTAAGTTCCAAGATATCGGGTTATTTGAATAATCTGTTTTTATCAGTTATCGGGACAGTCTTTCAGATTTGAGGGGATTCAGATTTGATTCAGAAGCTACAGTAAGAGATCCGATTTAGAGCAAAGTATATTCAGACTTCAGCTATTGAGTTGAAAATTTCAGATCCGAGCGATTGGGGTTCAGAATATTTAGATACTCAGATTTCAGTTATGGGTTAAAGCTTTCGAATCAGATCCCAGAATTTGGATCAGTTGAGTAATCGGGTCGATTAATTCAGGTATCGGGTCAGGATCTCAGAATTGAAAGTACTCAGACTTGATTCAGAGGCTTTAGTAACAGATTCTGTTATATCGACTAAACTGGTAGAATTCATATTCGAGAGTATCATATGTGAACAGACTCTATACAAGCAATTCAGATGTGAGTAACAGGAAGTCAGATCCGTATATGCTTCTTCAGATATTAAGCTACTACTGATGTTCAGTTTTGACAGAGTATATTCGAAAGGGCTTTACGGTATTTCAGATTTCCTTAACGGACTTAGATTGGACAGATTCGACTCAGTGACTTACAGATGTATGCTATCAGATTTGATTGTATTACGAGAACAATACAGTATTCAGATTTGACATATTCTAGAATCTACAAAAAGGGAGATATCAGATATGATGGCTAGTCACGTAAAGAAATATATCTTCGAGCTATTCACAAAGGCAAAGAGAGCTATATTCAGATGTCTATAACAGATATGAGCTTGGAATCTCTTCAGATGTTATCAAAAGATTATTTGAGAAGAATCAACGGTCATAATTTAATCGTATAAATTCCTGGAATTAAGGAGACAAAATATGAGCTATTTTGGGCAAAGTTGCACAGTACGCAGAGTGATTGATACGATGATTACTCACTTTGGAATATAAGTCAATTTAGCCCTGATAAGCACAATTTATCTTTTGTATGGCAGTAATGAAGCATTAAATGCTTTGATACGATGAAGATATGCAAAGGAGCTTATCTCTAGTGGCTACATTTCTTGACCGTTCAAGACAAAGAGTATAAATAGCTGAAGAATTCAAATGAAGAAGCTCTCGGTCATTCTCTACCATTAACGACGCTTTCTCTGCTATCATAACGCTCTTACATACTCACTGGAATTCCAAGTCTCAGTATTCAAATCTCGAAGAACACTCAAGCTCAAGCCTTCATAGATTTATTTTTCGAGATATGTTCTGGTTTACATTTGTAAACAGTTCTTGTTGATAAAAGAACCAGAATATTTACAGTACTCACTATATCGTATTTCTTTGTATCATTCAGATTTTAGTCTGTAACAAACGTGCTAAGTGAATCCGTTTGAGAAAATTATGTTGATTGTTTTCAGCAGTTGTATCTGCGTGTATTGGTATTTGCTAGGAGTTCACTTGGAGCGAGGCTCAGTGACCGTGTCTACAGTGTCTGTATTCACCAAAGTCTTCTAGTGGAACCTTCCTGCAAAGGAAGAAGGAGAGACGTAGGATTTGATATCGGAACTTCCAAAACAAGTCTCTGCTCCTTATACTTTTACTTAATGCATCTATTTACTTATATTGTTCGCTGATCAATCGATTTATTCGGCACAATTATTTTTAGTCGAGAAATTAGATTTAAACTGAGATACCTCAGATCTGGTAACTCGGATCTGAGTTAAGCGAGGCGTTTGTAAAATCGTTTTAAGGTTTCAAAAATAAAATCCAAAGGAGTTCATTCAACCCCCCCCCCTTCTGAACTCCTAGGGCTATTTTCGATCCATATTGATCCTATCAATTGGTATCAGATCCTGCGCTATCTCAGTTATTGAACAGTTCGTCTTTTGCGCTTTAAACTTTTCAATATGGCAATTTCTCACAACAAAATTCCCATGTTTTCGAAGGAGGACTATGATGATTGGAAGATCAGGATGCAAGCGCACTTGGCCGCGCAAGACGACGACATGTGGTTTGTCATCACTGATGGACCCATGAAGATCATGAAAGCCAATACAGCGATAGCAATATCTGGTGGAGAACCTCAGTGGGTGGAAAAGAACAGACATGAATATACAAATGATGACAAGAAAAAGGAAAATCTGGATAATGTGGCGAAGGATATCCTTTACAAAACGCTGGACAAGAATATGTTCAGCAAGATCAAAACCATTACCACTGCCAAAGAAATATGGGAGAAACTGATCCTGATCTGCGATGGAAATGATGAGACCAAGGAGAATAAACTGACTGTGGCTCAACAGAAGTATGAATAAATCAAGATGCGAGAGGGCGAAACCATGGTGGAGTTTGATGAGAGCTTTAGTGCTGTGGTGATCGATCTAACAATCTTGGGCAAGGAATACAGCAACCGAGAGATAGCACTTAAAGTGATGCGAGCGTTGCCCAGGGAGTGTGATGTCAAGACAATGGCCATGCGGGAGTCTAAGGATCTAAACAAGTTGGAGCTTCATGATCTGTTTGCGAATCTGAAGACATATGAGTTTGAGTTAGAAACCAGATATGAGGCAGGACCGTCTACATCTCAACCAACAAAAGCTCTGACAGCAACAACATCTGAACAGTGCTCTCCAAGCACTAGCAAGTCTGCCGAACAACTAAGAAACGACGCCATGTCCCTCTTCGTTAAGAAGTTTGGGAAATACCTGAGAAAATCATATAACCCTTCTTTCTCTTATAATAATGCAAACAAATCTGAAAATATGTCAACTGACATAAATTGTTATAACTGTGGTCGTCCAGGGCACTTTGTAGTAGATTGCAACAGGCCAAAGAAGGATGAAAACAAGAAGGATGACAGAACTAAGAAGGATGATAGGAGATCCAAGGAAAGAAGGAGAACTAGATCTGAAAAGAGGCCAAATCAAAAGAATGATCGTAAAGTCCTTGTTGCAGAGGAGAGCAACAAGAACTGGGCAGATTCAGATTCTGACAGCTCATCAAGCATTTCCTCGTCAGGCGATAGTGAGCAGGAAGAAGTCCATTGCCTAATGGCCAACCAATCTACGGAAGATGAGGTATTCGATTTATCAAACATTGAATTTACACGAGAGGACCTAATCAATGCACTGAATGAAATGGTCCAAGAGTATCGAAAGCTTTCTCATACATTAGAGGAAGTCAAAGCTGAAAACATGGATTTGAAAAATAGTTCAGTTGAACCAAGCATCACTCAACTTGGGGAAACTGACAGTTTACAAATCGAGTTAAGTAAGCTGAAGGCTGAGAATGAAGTTTTGAGATCAAAGTCCTGTGAGCTCACATCTGAGAAAGAAAGATTAAATCTGGTGATGAGCTCCTGGACTCAGTCTTCTGTTTCTCTGAGCAAGCTGCATGAGATTCAAAAGCCATTAAATGACAAATCTTGCTTGGGTTTCAATGTTGGTGAAAGCAGATCCGGAGAGACCAGTACTCAGTCAAATCTGGTATATGACAAGTTCAAAAAGATGAATTTTGTCAAAGACAGTGTGATACAAAACACTTATGAGTCGGTAAAGTATGATGACCAGACCTCTGGGAAACTGAACCAAAAAGGCAAAGATGGTATCGGATATATCAGACCTGAGAATTCTAAGCCAAGCTGGTTAACGAACAGACTTGATAAAGAGAAATCAAGAGCTGGTTCTAAGTCGTCTGTTCTTCATCAGCCCAGGCGTGGTCCTAAGAAGGTCAAATCTGTTTGGAGAAAGGTTCATCCCCCAAGAGATCCGAATGGTCCACATACTAAGCCAAATCTCAACAGATCTCACTATATTTCTGCACACACCCTTATGGGTTTTCAATGGGAAAACTGTTAAGGTAATTCAAGTATGGGTCCCGAAAGGGGTAATCCAATCTGGACCCAAGTAAAATTGGGTACCAAAATCTGTATTCGTGTTTGCAGGATATCAGGTACAAAGCTGCAGATGAGTCAATCATATGGTACTTGGATAGCGGCTGTGCACGACACATGACTGGAAACCCAAAGCTGCTATCAGATGTGACTCCTCACAAAGGAACGAAAATCGTTTTTGGTGATAACTTACATGGTAACACTGTGGGTAAGGGTAAGCTTACCCACGGTAACATTTCAATATCTGATATTTTAGTTGTTGAGAACTTGTGCTACAATTTAATTAGTATAAGTCAGCTGTGTGACAAGGGTTACACAGTTAGCTTCCAAAAGCACACTTGCACAGTTCAGAGTCCAGAAGGTCTGACTGTATTGGTAGGCAAAAGATCGAGGAATACCTACATTATCAATTGGTCAGAGAAAATGGGATCTGAACAGATCTGCCTAGCAGTCGACTCTTCCAAGAGCTGGCTGTGGCATCTGTTGGGGATCCGGATCCGCCCCCCCGGCGAGGGAGACGATCCAAGCGCCGCCGCCGCCGCCCGCCGTGCGCCGCCGCCGCCCGCCGCCGATCGTCGCCGGAAATTTGTTCCGGCCAGTTCGACGTGGAGAATCCGATCGTGCTGATCTCGTCAGGACTTCTAGTGCAGTCTGACGAAGGAGCCTCGAGTCTGGTCGTGGACCGGATTGACGAATCTACCGCAATCAACCGAGAAGCGCCGGGTTCTTGAAACACCGGTTGGAGCCAGGCACAAGTGCCAGACAGGTGACCTGCTAAACACCCTATGTATGTCGATACATATATCTGTTTTGATTATTCGTATTGATCGCATCCCGGTCAAAATTTTTGTTCTTCCGCTGCCTGCCGGGGTGCGGATCCGGATCCAACCCAACTAATTAGATTAATTGCATGATTGGGATGATCGAGAGCCGTGCCCAATTTGTTAGGTGTATGCGATAGGTTTTTGTGATTCGGTTGTTTAAATATTTTGATTATCATTTAAAGTGGGCCTGTTTGTGGCCCGTTCCCACCCCTTGATAAATGTATCCCTTATTTGTCATGGTAAATTTAAATGTAAAATTACTAGATTTAGTGGGAGGACATCCGAAGACGGTGGACAATGACGATCAAGATATTGAAGACCGAAGATCTATAAAACCGGAAAGCTTTGTAATAGGATTGCATTGCATATTGCATTGCCCCTAGGATTGGACCCAGGTCCGTTACTGTCAACCACGGACCGCATAGCTCTCGCGATCGATCGTCCCAATATTTATTTATATATGTTGATATATAGCTTAATTGAATCCGCATGTTGTATGTTTTAAATTAGATTTAAATATGCATGAGACCAAAATTTTTCAAAAATTAAATCCCTCGTTTTAAATATGATTTAAAACTTATATCAAGATAAAATGTTTATTCGATAAACGAAAGGGTATTTAAAATTGTTTAAATTTCCCTACCTTCCATCAACAATGGGTGTACGTCGATGCTACCCGTATACATGGCCCGGCTCATATTATTGAGGGGGTCATGTATGCCGGAAAGCTGTCCACGCCATTGACAATTGTTGTGAGTTCGGTTGGAACTCCCTTTAACATTGGCTCATATTATTGGGGACGTTAAGGGGACCGTCCTTCGCGACTCAACATTGATGGGTCATCTTGACACGTGATAGTAAACGGCGTCATATTATTGGGCCCTTACTGGACGTGAGGTGAATACATGGAGGTTGCACCAGTTGCAATCGGAAACTACCTTTTGGGGATCATGGATGACTGATATTATTCGGGTCCATGATCGCTTGATTTGGCTCCGTGTACCCACTAAAGAAACCTGTTTTCTCGATTTCATTAAAGGGTGGTGAAATCGTTAAAATAGTGGGAGGGTAATTCATAAAACTTAACGACCATGTTTTATGTCTTAGAGTTTATTTTATATATAGTTAGTAATGTATGTCTGTTTTTTTTTCAGTATTACTGCTTATAAAATGGTTTCGATGAAAAATCCGCTCGCTGCTATACTGGATAGCAACAGGTTCACCGGTCTGAACTAAGAAGACTGGCTCCGGAACCTCAATCTCGTATTGGATTCGGAGAAGCTCCTCTATACGATAGAGAAGTCCCCTCCGGAGGAAACCCCTGCCAACATCAGCCCTGAGGAGCTGATTATGCTTAACCAATGGCGGGACGACGAGGTTAAAGCTCGATGCTATGTGATGGCATCGATGTCCAACAAAATGCAACGGCGTTTTGAGAAGAAAAAGTATGATTCTGCCATACTCTTTCATCTCAAAGAGCTGTACGGGGAGAACTCTCGACATGAGAGGTTCACGGCTGTCAAGGAGCTGATGACGATCCTCATGCGCGATGGGACTTCGGTCCGTGAGCATGGGGTTCATATGATTGGGCTCGTTGAAAAGCTGTCAGGCCTTGATATCGCACTTCCACACGAGCTGTCGGTGGATGTACTTCTCCTCTCGCTACCCGCTGCATTTGACCCCTTTGTGGTCAACTTCAACATGAACAAGCTGGAAGCCACCCTTGAAAAGGTGGTTAACATGCTTGTAGTGTTTGAGGGGACTATAAAGAAGGACAAACCCGTCCTCCTTCTGGGTTCTTCTTCCTCTGCGAAGAAGGGGCCCAGACGCAAGAGCAAGAAGCGTTCTGCTCCTGCGAAGGAGGAAAGGTCCGCCAAGAAGCCAAAAGCAAAGGCTTCTAAGCCAAACAAGAGAGAGGATGTTTGCCACCACTGCCACAAGGCTGGGCATTGGAGGAGGAACTGCAAGGAGTACCTCGAGCAGTTGCGAACTGCGAAAGGTATGTTCTACATTGAAATAAATATATCTCTTAATTCAACTTCTTGGGTACTTGATACCGGATGTTGATCTCATATCTGCAATGATTTGTAGGTGATGACAAGAAGTAGACGTCTTAGAGAGGGTGAGACCCACTTGAGGCTTGGCAATGGAGCAAGAGTTGCTGCAGTAGCTATAGGAGATGTTTACTTATTTCTATCTTCTGATTTTAAGTTGTTGTTGAGAAACGTTTTATTTGTTCCCGAATTAATAAAGAACATTATTTCTGTTTCTATGCTTGATAG
>KQ997936.1:65688-76809 GCA_001598015.1 Dorcoceras hygrometricum | reverse complement strand
CTTCAAGGCGCGACTGGTCGCGAAAGGTTACACTCAAAGTCAGGGTGTTGACTATGATGAAACCTTCTCGCCAGTCGCAATGTTCAAGTCAATTAGAATCCTGTTAGCCATAGCCGCATGGTACGACTATGAGATATGGCAAATGGATGTGAAAACTGTGTTCCTTAATGAAAACATTAAGGAAGAGATCTATATGACGCAGCCTGAGGGTTTCACATCCGTTGGAAGCGAGCATAAGGTATGCAAGCTTCAGAGATCGATCTACGGTCTCAAACAAGCATCACGAAGTTGGAACCTGAGATTCGATGAAACAATTAAGGAATTTGGTTTCATCAAGAATCCCGAGGAGCCATGTGTCTATAAAAAGGTAGTTAAAAGCGCTGTGACGTTCCTCGTACATTATGTTGATGACATCCTACTCATTAGGAATGATGTAGGAATGCTGCAGTCAACTAAAGTATGGTTGTCTAGTAGATTTTCGATGAAGGACATGGGTGAAGCATCCTATATTCTTGGAATATTGATCTATCGGGATAGATCTAAGCGGATGCTCGGACTCACCCAAGCCACCTACATCGATACCATACTTAAGAGGTTCTCTATGGAAGAGTCTAAGAGAGGACACCTACCTATGTGCCACGGGGTCACTCTATCCAAGTCTATGTGTCCAAAGACTGATGAGGAGATAGAGAGTATGGCACGTGTACCATATGCCTCGGCAATAGGTAGTATTATGTATGGCATGATCTCGACTAGACCGGATGTCGCGTATGCTCTGAGTGTCACGAGCCGCAACCAGGCCAACCCCGGCCAATTGCACTGGAAGGCTGTGAAGGATATTCTTAAGTACTTGCGAAGGATTAAGAATATGTTCATGGTCTATGGGGGTGGTGAACTGAAACTGGAAGGCTACACTGATTCTAGCTTCCAGTGTGACGTGGATGATTCGAAATCAACCTCTGGATTTGTATTCATGCTCAATGGTGGTGCTGTCTCTTGGAAGAGTTCCAAACAAGACACCATCGCGGATTCAACCACTGAGGCTGAGTACATTGCAGCATCAGCTGCTGCTAAGGAGGCCGTTTGGATAAGGAATTTCGTCCAAGAGTTGGGCGTCATTCCTAATGGAGTTGGTCCAGTCCCGGTGTACTGTGACAACACGGGTGCCGTTGCGCAAGAAAAGGAGCCTAGGTCTCACCAAAGATCCAAACACATACTGAGGAAATACCACATAATCCGGGATATTGTGGCTAGAGGTGACATAGCAGTTGAGAGAGTCGCCTCTGCGGACAACGTTGCTGATCCACTTACGAAGCCCTTGCCAGGACCGTTGTTTGAAAAACATCACGAAACAATGGGACTGCGTCTGATGAGTAGTTGGCTTTAGGGCAAGTGAGAGATTGTTAGAGTAGATGCCCAACTAGCCAACTTGTGGCGTGTGGGTTTATAGACTCTTGTATATGACAATCTTTATATATGATATTCGCATTTATGCATATGGCATTCTTTACTTTCATTGTGTGTATGATGATTTACAATTGCGTTGAGTAAGACCTAGAATACACTAAAGTGTATGTTAGATATGATAGTGGGTATGACGGCTATCATGAAACACATCTAATAGTCACTGTGTATTCTGAACATGTTCCTAGTCGATTGGGCCGTCAAAATGAGGATAAGGCCGCCCGAGTTCGAGACTAGTATCTACGATGCGAAGTACCATGTTTCATTGGTAGGGAACATTGTGATGTTCTGAGCATGCAGATAGATAGTGACCTGGTGATCTATAGAACTACCCTCCTTCGGACTTTCCAAGTGGTTACCATTTGTCGAGTGGATAAGTCCGAGGTCTTGGTTGTACTGATTAGTCCTCACGACTCGAAACGTCATTGAGACTCTACATGATAGGCGTCTCACTTTGACCCGTTTGTAGATTCACTTGGGGTCATAAGGCGTCGGGATTGGGTGAGACCCCGATGCATGTAGGAGTCGATGCATCGTTGTCGAGGATTCACCGCTCGCAGACATGCATGGATATCCTATGCTATCTGATGGGATAATAGTGTATAAATCTCTGGCCAGAGTACTAGAAGTGTTTTAGGTAAATGTGTTTACCTAGTTACACTCGCAATGTCACTATTCGATCTCCAAGATGTATGCATAGCTATCGGATCTACAGCGACTCTCGATTTACCAATGGTCGTTTATCTGATCGGAATATATGGATTGAAAGGACCGTACTGTACGCTAACCACGACCAACTGGTTCTTGCAGGCACTATCAGTGATACCTAGGGGATCATGGGGCGATGTTGCTAGAAGCTTTACCATGATCCGATGGGCAAGTCCGGAATTGTGATTCCGGAGCCACAATGGTTGTGGGCCCACGGCTAGCTGTATCCCTGAACCATTGAGGGTCACACAAGTACTGGATTCGAGATTCCCGCACGGATACTCAGCTCAATGTGTTGAGCATATGAAGAGGATTTTGGGAGTGCGACTTCCTAAAAGGTCAACAGAGGTCAAATCCTGATTTGCCGATGTTGAGGGGAAAACGGTAATTTTGCACTGGGGTTCTGAAAAACGGTTTTTCAGATCATGGCACTCAGTTTTGGAAACTGAGTCGATCGGTCTGATCTGATCGGAGATCGGAGTTATAATGAAGTCTCGGTGATGGGGATGAACTGAATGTTCATCCGTTGGACTCGGGCCCGTTGGGCCGGTCCAAGTCCATCCTTAATTCTATTTAATTAAGCCTAATCCTAGACTTCAACATACTAGACTCAAAACCCTAAACCTTGAGCACTAATAGCCGCCGCCCTTCCTCTCCTCCCCTCACGCCGCCGCCGCTCGCCGGACTTGTTCCGGCTAGTTTTTTGAGGAGAATCCGTTGGCGATAAAATCCTTCAGCTTTCTAGTGCAGGCTGATTGGAGGGAGATCGATTCCGGTCGTGGACCTGATTGACGGATCTACCGCCACCTACCGTGAAGAGCCGGCATTTTTGTAATTCCGATTGGAGCCAGGCATTAGTTGCCAACAAGGTATTCCTTTAACACCCTATGAATGTCATAGAATTGAATTTATTTTATCGTATTGATCGTCTCCCGGCACATGTTTTTCGTTCTTCCGTTGCCTCGCCGGGGGGCGTGATCCGGATTCCAACAGAAGATCCCACGGCCAGTTGTGCTTAATGAAGTTCCTCGCCAGTGCTCATATGTAGACACCCTACCCACTGTCAGTGAGTTTTTCAAGATCATGACGAAGATATGGGCAGATGTTGTTTGGCGCAGCGGCGGATCCGGATCCCGTTTCCTGGGGCACAGCGGAAGTTTAAAATTTTTCACCGGGAATCGGTCAATACATAACAATCAAAGCATTAAAACATACATAGGATGTTTTAAAGAAGATACCTTGCTGGCGTCTAGGCGCCTGGCTCCGACCAGATTCACAGGGAATCTGGAACTTCAAAGGTAGGCGGCGGTAGATCTCCTAATCCGATCCACGACTGGAATCACGGCTCCTTCGTCAGTCTGCACTAGAAGAGCTGACGAATTTGTCACGAACGGAATCTCCTCGACAAGGTGATCGGAACAAGTCCGACCACAAAGGCGGCGGCACGTGGTGGCGACGGTCGAGAGAGGCGTGGGAGAAGAGAGGGGCGGCTACTAGGAGTCTAGGGTTTTGTGAGTGTGTTGTCTTACAATGTAACCCTAGACCATGTAAAAGTATAGGTGTGATGGGCTTGAACCGGCCCATTGGACATGGGGCGGGCCCAGTCCAACATATGAACATTCGGTTCATCCCTATCACCGTGGCTTCATCATAACTCCGATCGACGATCAGATCGGACCGATCAACGCAGTTTCCAAAACTGAGTATTATGATGCGAAAACAATTTTTCAGACCACCTTGTCCAAAATTGCAGTTTAGCCCCTCCAACTTTAGGGAAATTGCAATTTGACCCCTGTTGACTTTTAGGAAGTCGCACTCCCTAAATTCCTCCTCCTATGCTCAACAAATTGAGCTCAATTTCCATGCGAGAATCGTGAAGCCAGTACTTGTGTGACCCTCAATGGTTCAGGGATACAGCTAGTCGTGGGCTCACAACCATTGCGACTCCGAAATCATAATTTCGGACTGACCCATCGGATCATGGTAAAGCGCCTAGCAACATCGCCCCATGATCCCCTAGGTATCACTGATAGTGCCTGTAAGAATGAGTTGGTCATGGTTAGCGTACAGTACGGTCCTTTCAACACATATATCACGATCAGATCAACGACCATTGGTAAATCGAGAGTCACTAAAGATCCGATAGCTATGCATACATCTTGTAGATCAAATAGTGATATCGCGAGTGTTACTAGGTAAACCCATTTACCTAAAACACATCCAGTACTCTGGCCAGAGATTTAGACACTATTACCTCCTCAGATAGCATAGGATATCCACGCATGAAAGCGAGCGGTGAATCCTCGACAACGAAGCATCGACTTCTACATGCATCGGGACCTCACCCAATCCCGCCACCTAATGACCCCAAGTGAGTCGGTAAACGGGTCAAAGTGAGGCGCCTATGATGCAGAGTCTCAATGACGTTTCGATTAATGAGGACTAATCAGTACAACCAAGACCTCGGACTTATCCACTCGACAAATGGTAACCACTTGTAAAGTCCGAACGAGGGTAGTTCGATAGATCAGCAGGTCACTATCCATCTGCATGCTCAGAACATCACAATGTTCCCTACCAATGAAACATGGTACTTCACATCGCAGATGCCAGTCTCAAGCTCGGGAGGCCTTATCCTCATTTTGACGGCCCAATCGACTAGGAACGAATTCAGAATACACAGTGACTATTAGATGTGTTTCATAATGACATCATATCCACTATCACATCTAACATACACTATGGTGCATTCTAGGTCTTTATCCAACACAATTGTTAACATTATAACATAATGAAAATAAAGAATGCCATAAAAGAAATGCGTATTTCATGAATAAATATCGTTATACACAAGAGTCTATAAAACCCACACGCCACAAGTTGGCTAGTTGGACATCTACTCTAACAATCTCCCACTTGCCCTATAGCCAACTACTCATCAGACTCAGTCCCATTGTTTCGCGATGTTTTTCAAACAACGGTCCTGGCAAGGGCTTCGTAAGTGGATCAACAATGTTGTCCGCAGAGGCGACTATCTCAACTCCTATGTCACCTCTAGTCACAATATCCCGGATTATGTGGTATTTCCTCAGTCTGTGTTTGGATATTTGGTGAGACCTAGGCTCCTTTGCTTGCGCAACGGCACTCGTGTTGTCGCAGTACACCGGGATTGGACCAACTCCATCAGGGATGACGCCCAACTCTTGGACGAAATTCCTTATCCAAACCGCCTCCTTAGCAGCAGCTGATGCTGCGATGTACTCAGCCTCAGTGGTTGAATCCGCGATGGTGTATTGCTTGAAACTCTTCCAAGAGACAGCACCACCATTGAGCATGAATAAAAATCCAGAGGTAGACTTTGAATCATCCACATCACATTGGAAGCTAGAATCAGTGTAGCCTTCCAATTTCAGTTCACCACCCCAACCATGAACATATTCTTAGTCCTTCGTAAGTATTTAAGAATATCTTTCACGGCCTTCCAATGCATTTGGCCGGGGTTGGCCTGGTAGCGGCTCGTTACACTCAGAGCATATGCGACATCCGGTCTAGCTGAGATCATGCCATACATAATGTTGGTTAGGTGCGGCGGATCCGGATCACGCCTCCCGGCGAGGCAGCGGAAGAACAAAAATTTGTCAGGAGATGATCAATAAAATTAAATACAAACATGCAAACTATGACATTCATAGGGCGTTTAGATTGCTACCTTGCTGGCAACTCGTGCCTGGCTTCGACCAGTTTCTCGAGGAAATCGGAATTTCACGGTAGATTGCGGTAGACTACGTCAATCAGGTCCACGACCGGATACGAGACTCCTTCGTCATCCTGCACTAGAAGGCTTGACAAGATCGGCGCGGACGGATTCTCCTCGTCAAGATTGGCTGGAACAGTTTCCGGCGAAGAGAGGCGGCGACGCACGGCAACGGCGGTGGCGGCGGCTTTTGGAGAGGAGGGAGGGCGGCGCACACTTGCTCTAGGTTTAGGGTTTTATTTGTGTAGTTAAGTCTTATGATTAAGTCTCTTAAGTCTATATTAAATAGAATAAGTGATGGAATTGGACCGGCCCAACGGGCCCGGGTCCAACGGATGAACATTCAGTTCATCCCCATCACCGAGACTTCATCGTAACTCCGATCATCGATCAGATCGGACCAATCGACTCAGTTTCCAAAACTGAATACTATGATCTGAAAAACCATTTTTGAGAACCCCAGTTCAAAATGACCATTTTGCCCCTCAACAGCGGAAATCACGATTTGACCCCTGTTGACTTTTAGGAAGTCGCACTCCCCAAAATCCTCTCCTCATGCTCAACACATTGAGCTGAGCATCCGTGCGGAAATCTCGAATCCAGTACTTGTGTGACCCTCAATGGTTCAGGGATACAGCTAGCCGTGGGCCCACAACCATTGTGGCTCCGGAATCACAATTCCGGACTTGCCCAACGGATCATGGTAAGAGCGTCTAGCAACATCGCCCCATGATCCCCTAGGTATCATTGATAGTGCCTGCAAGAACCAGTTGGTCGTGGTTAGCGTACGGTACGGTCCTTTCAATCCATATATCCCGATCAGATCAACGACCATTGGTAAATCGAGAGTCGCTATAGATCCGATAGCTATGCATACATCTTGGAGATAGAATAGTGACATCGCGAGTGTAACTAGGTAAACACATTTACCTAAAACACTTCTAGTACTATGGCCAGAGATTTATACACTATTATCCCCTCAGATAGCATAGGATATCCACGCATGTCTGCGAGCGGTGAATTCTCGACAACGATGCATCGACTCCTACATGCATCGGGGTCTCACCCAATCCCGCCGCCTAATGACCCCAAGTGAGTCGGCAAACGGGTCAAAGTGAGACGCCTATCATATAGAGTCTCAATGACGTTTCGAGTCGTGAGGACTAATCAGTACAACCAAGACCTCGGACTTATCCACTCGACAAATGGTAACCACTTGGAAAGTCCGAACGAGGGTAGTTCGATAGATCACCAGGTCACTATCTATCTGCATGCTTAGAACATCACAATGTTCCCTACTAATGAAACATGGTACTTCGCATCGCAGATACTAGTCTCTAGCTCGGGCGGCCTTATCCTCATTTTGACGGCCCAATCGACTAGGAACATGTTCAGAATACACAGTGACTATTAGATGTGTTTCATGATAGCCGTCATACCCACTATCACATCTAACATACACTTCGTTGTATTCTAGGTCTTTACTCAACGCAATTGTTAATCATTATACAACACAATGAAAGTAAAGAATGCCATATAAATAAATGCGAATATCATATATAAAGATTGTTTCATACAAGAGTCTATAAACCCACACGCCACAAGTTGGCTAGTTGGGCATCTACTCTGACAATCTCCCACTTGCCCTAAAGCCAACTACTCATCAGACGCAGTCCCATTGTTTCGCGATTTTTTCAAACAACGGTCCAGGCAAGGGCTTCGTAAGTGGATCAGCAACGTTGTCTGCAGAGGCGACTCTCTCAACTGCTATGTCACCTCTAGCCACAATATCCCGGAATATGTGGTATTTCCTCAGTCTGTGTTTGGATCTTTGGTGAGACCTAGGCTCCTTTGCTTGCGCAACGGCACCCGTGTTGTCACAGTACACCGGGACTGTACCAACTCCATTAGGAATGACGCCCAACTCTTGGACGAAATTCCTTATCCAAACGGCCTCCTTAGCAGCAGCTGATGCTGCGATGTACTCAGCCTCAGTGGTTGAATCCGCGATGGTGTCTTGCATGGAACTCTTCCAAGAGACAGCACCACCATTGAGCATGAATACAAATCCAGAGGTTGATTTCGAATCATCCACGTCACACTGGAAGCTAGAATCAGTGTAGCCTTCCAGTTTCAATTCACCACCCCCATAGACCATGAACATATTCTTAGTACTTCGCAAGTACTTAAGAATATCCTTCACGGCCTTCCAATGCAATTGGCCGGGGTTGGCCTGGTAGCGGCTCGTGACACTCAGAGCATATGCGACATCCGGTCTAGTCGAGATCATGCCATAAATAATGCTACCTATTGCCGAGGCATATGGCACACGTGTCATACTCTCTATCTCCTCATCAGTCTTCGGACACATAGACTTAGATAGAGTGACCCCGTGGCACATAGGTAGGTGTCCTCTCTTGGACTCTTCCATAGAGAACCGCTTAAGTATGGTATCGATGTAGGTGCCTAGGTGAGTCCGAGCATCCGTTTCGATCTATCCCGATAGATCTGTATTCCAAGAAATATAGGATGCTTCACCCATGTCCTTCATCGAAAATCTACTAGACAACCAAACTAGTTGACTGCAGCATTCCTACATCATTCCCAATGAGTAGAATGTCATCAACATAAAGTACGAGGAACGTCACAGCACTTTTAACTACCTTTTTATAGACACACGGCTCCTCGGGATTCTTGATGAAACAAAATTCCTTAATTGTTTCATCGAATCTCAGGTTCCAACTTCGCGATGCTTGTTTGAGACCGTAGATCGATCTCTGAAGCTTGCATACCTTATGCTCGCTTCCAACAGATGTGAAACCCTCAGGTGCGTCATATAGATCTCTTCCTTAATGTTTCCATTAAGGAACGTAGTTTTCACATCCATTTGCCATATCTCATAGTCGTACCATGCGGCTATGGCTAATAAGATTCTAATTGACTTGAACATTGCGACTGGCGAGAAGGTTTCATCATAGTCAACACCTTTCCTTTGAGTGTAACCTTTCGCGACCAGTTGTGAGGATTGAGAATTTAGATTAGTGATTAATTGGTTTGATTTGGGATTAATCACGAGTATTTTGAGGATTTTGCGAAAGAAATGAAGTCCTGCTGAATTATCCGTAGCAGCGCTAGTTTAAGAGTTGAAAATATCGATTTTTGGTGAAGTCAACGCTGGTCAAAGTTACTGTAGCTCCTGCTGGTAGAATTGGAATCAGCAGATATGGTGACATCAGCATGACGCATGAAGATCTGCTGGCTTAGTGCGAATTGAAGTTGCTGCTGGCAGACATCGAGAGTAGCGTGAGATTGAGCGAGGGAGTGACGTGTGTTAGTCAACATTTTGGAACGTTGACTATTAGTTTCAGCAGATGCGCTTGTGAAAAGAGTTCAGCAGATGGTTTGAGAACTATTCGCAAGAGCTGTCGATAGATGTGGTGACGTAGGCGTGACGTATTACTTGCTGCTGGTAGTATTTGCGTTGTATTGATTGCTGCTGATCAGCAGGCGCGCTTTTGCATGAGCGCTGAAAAGCGGCGTCGTGTGATTAAGTGAAAACGCTGCGTTTTGAGCTTTTCGTTTGAAAGATCAGCTGTTAGCAGATTTGATTACGTATGAAAAATGACGTCGTTTGGTTTAGTTTTCTCGCGACCAGCAGATAGCTGTTTTGAGGCGAGAGCTGTTGTCTGCTGGTGGTTGCTGCGGCGTCGTTTAGACAAGTTGGAACGGTGTCGTTTTGTAGCATTTTCGTGCGATTGTTGTTTAGTCGTTGCTGCTGATTTTACGAAGGCGCATACATCTTGAGCCTGAATTGACAGATTGATTTGATTACCTGATTGGGTGCCACGTTGCGACTGGCCGACTGTTGAGTCGTGTCCGAAAAGTCCAATGCTATCGTCGGAGCGGTGACTACCGGATGCGAGTGTCTACCGCCGAGCTGTGATGGGCTGACGGGCCCCGATGATCACGGACCGATGATTTCCACCGGCTGATTGGCTGTGAGTGGTATAGAGGCTAGATTTGAGTTTCCAGTTTATTGACTGGTCTAGCTAACCGATTCCTTGTTAGCCCTCATGCATTCATAGCATTGATTTATAGAATGTTGCATGTTTATCTGCTTTGATAGCTCTTCGTACTGAGGCTTGACCTCGTATTTTGTTTCCTGCTTTGTCTTGCTGGGTCTGCGTGCCCATTTGCAGGAGCTTTAGGTAACCAAGCTGGGCAGAGTGGAAGTTCAGCTGGTCGATCCCCGCGTCCTTGAGTCCCAGTCTATATATGATATGTATTGAACCGGGGGATGCCCCGTGTTATCTTGTATTGGGGATTTGTTTTGACTGATATACTTGTTGTGTTGGAATTGAATCAACTCGTATTTTATTATTGCTATTTTGAATGTATGATTTGAAGTTCAGGCCCATTGTATTTTGAAAAATTTTTAAGCCCTGATTTTAAGCTTTCGTGATTATGCGCTTATTATGTGTTAATTGTTTTTATTAGCACGGGGCCTGACACCAGTCGTGCCTTGTAGGTCATTACCTTACCATCAGGCCCAAGTTTCCTCTTGTATACCCATTTGCACCCAATAATAACAATTCCTTCGGGAGGATTAACAAGAGTCCAAACTTGGTTAGCATTCATTGAGTCAAACTCATACTGCATTGCTTCAAGCCACAAATTTGAATCTGCATCGGAAATTGCCTCCTTGAAAGTTCTTGGATCAGATCCAACAACTTGATCACCTTGATCATCTTCAAGGAGAAAACCATATCTCTCAGGAGCCCTAGGGATCCTTTCGGATCTCCTAGGTACGACCATTTCTGGTATTGGCTCTGTAGGTGCGAGAGACTCACCTGGTACTTCGATTGGTTCTCGAACCTCTTCGAGTTCTACTATCTTGCCCTTTCTATCAAGTAGAAATTCCCTTTCCATAAAGGTGGCATTTCTAGAAACAAACACTTTTGTTTCGCTGGGATAGTAGAATTAGTATCCAATTGAATTCTTTGGATACCCAATGAAGTAGCATAAGATGGATCTCGTATCCAGATTATCTCCCACTGTCTGCTTCACGTAAGCAGGACATCCCCAAATCCTCATGTATGAGTATTTGCGTGGTTTGCCCATCCACATCTCATATGGAGTCTTATCCACTGCCTTGGTGTGGACATTGTTCAACAACATTACCGCTGTTTCGAGCG
>KQ997936.1:46405-64046 GCA_001598015.1 Dorcoceras hygrometricum | reverse complement strand
AGACGTCGGCTTCTTGTCATCACCTGCAAATCATTGCAGATATGAGATCCACATCCGGTATCAAGTACCCAAGAAGTCGAATTAAGAGATATATTTATTTCAATGTAGAACATACCTTTTGCAGTTCGCAACTGCTCGAGGTACTCCTTGCAGTTCCTCCTCCAATGCCCAGCCTTGTGGCAGTGGTGGCAAACATCCTCGCTCTTGTTTGGTTTAGAAGCCTTTGCTTTTGGCTTCTTGGCGGACTTTTCCTCCTCCGCAGGAACTGAACGCTTCTTGCTCTTGCGTCTGGGTCCCCTCTTCGTAGAGGAAGAAGAACCCAGAAGGAGGACGGGTTTGTCCTTCTTTATGGTCCCTTCAAACACTACAAGCATGTTAACCACCTCTTCAAGGGTGGCTGCCAGCTTGTTCATGTTGAAGTTGCCCACAAAGGGGTCAAATGCAGCGGGTAGCGAGATGAGAAGTACATCCACCGACAGCTCGCGTGGAAGTGCGATATCAAGGCCCGACAGCTTTTCAACGAGCCCAATAATACGAACCCCATGCTCGCGGACCGAAGTCCCATCGCGCATGCGGCTTGTCATAAGCTCCTTGACAGCCGTGAACCTCTCATGTCGAGAGTTCTCCCCGTACAGCTCTTTGAAATGAAAAAATATGTCAGCAGCATACTTCGTCTTCTCAAAACGCCGTTGCATTTCATTGGACATCGATGCCATCACATAGCACCTTGCTTTAACCTCGTCGTCCCACCATTGTTTAAGCGTTACCAGCTCCTCAGGGCTGATATCGGCAGGGGCTTCCTTCGGAGGACTCTTCTCTATCGCATAAAGAAGTTTCTTCAAAGCCAATACAAGATTGAGGTTGCGGAGCCAGTCTTGATAGTTCAGAACGGTGAACCTGTTGCTATCCAGTATAGCAGCGAGCGGGTTTTTCATCGAAACCATTTTATAAGCAGTAATACTGAAAAGGAAAACAGACATAAATCACTAACTATATATAAAATAAACGCTAAGACATAAAACATGGTCGTTAAGTTTTATAAATTACCCTCCCACTATTTTTAGGATTTCACCACCCTCTAATGAAATCGAGAAAACAGGTTTCTTTAGTGGGTACACGGAGCCCAATCAATCGATCATGGACCCGAATAATATCAGCCATCCATGACCCACAAAAGGTAGTTTCCGATTGCAACCGGTGCAACCTCCATGTATTTGTCTCACGTCCAGTAAGGGCCCAATAATATGACGCCGTTTACTATCACGTGTCAAGATGACCCATCAATGTTGAGTCGTGAAGGACGGTCCCCTTAACGTCCCCAATAATATGAGCCAACGTTAAAGGGAGTTCCCACCGACTCACAACAGTTGTCAATGGCGTGGACAGCTTTCCGGCATACATGACCCCCTCAATAATATGAGTCGGGCCATGTATACGGGTAGCATCGAGTACACCCATTGTTGATGGAAGGTAGGGAAATTTAAACAATTTTAAATGCCCTTTAGTTTATCGAATAAACATTTATCTTGATATTAGTTTTAAATCGTATTTAAAATGAGGGATTTTAATTTTGAAAATTTGGTCTCATGCATATATTTTAAATCAAATTTAAAACATGCAACATGCGGATTCAACTAAACTATATATAAATATATATAAAGAAACATTGGGATGATCGATCGCGAGAGCTATGCGGTCCGTGGTTGCCAGTCACAGACCTGGGTCCAATCCTAGGGATAATGCAATATGCAATGCAATCCTATTACAATGCTTCCGATTTTACAGATCTTCGGTCTTAAATATTCTTGATCGTCATCTCCACCATCTTCGGATGTCCTCCTACTAAATCTAGTAATTTTACATTTAAATTTACCATGACATACAAGGGATACATTTATCAAGGGGTGGGAACGGGCCACAAACAAGCCCACTTAAATGATAATCAAAATATTTACAAACCGAATCACAAAAACCTATCGCATACACCTAACAAATTGGGCACGGCTCGCGATCATCCCAATATGCAGATAATCTAATTAACATGCATAAATTCAATAATCCTATTATTTATCGCAAAATCATATTTTAATCATAAAATCGCATTTTATAATAAAATCGCATTTTGTCGATAAAATCAAATTTTAATCAACAAAATCATATTTCATTAAAAATCATATTTGATAATTAAAATCACATTTTGCTAATTTTAATTGTATCATATTGAGCTTAAAACAATTTCAGGCCCAAAAATCTCAAAATTTCAAAATCGACCAAAACGGGCCTGATATCGAATACCGGCCCGAAAACTTCACGGGCTGCCCGGGACAGCCCCGAACAAAACCCTAGAAGAAATCAGCCGTCACGACATCACCGGAGCATCGCCGGAGCGGCGTCCGCAGGCGGCGGCGCCACCACGAAAAAATCTCGCGGCGGCATGCGCACAACACCGCGCCAAGCGCGACGCGCGTCCACGCGCATCGTCACGCAACCAACGCCCAGCAAGCGTAGACCAGCAACGTCCCTATGTCCGGCCATGGCGCGAAGCAGCGAGCGGAGCGTCGCTACATTGGGCGGCGCAACATCGCGCGTCCAGCGCGGCCGTGTCGCGCGTCCAGAGCGCAACATCGCGCAACGTTTTGCACGAAACTGCCGCAACTTCGGCCGGCCTTGCGCGTCCAGCACGCGGGGAGGGGCTCCGCCATGCACAGTGGCGCCGTGGCCTTTTCCAAAAAATTTTGTTGGTTGATCCGATCTGAAATTCAAAGGTTAGATACAATATGGCGCTTATCGTATTGATCAGATCCGAAAACATAAGCTCTGATACCACTGTTGGTTAGCCGCGACGGATCCGGATCACGCCTCCCGACGAGGCAGTGGAAGAACAAAAATTTGCCGGGAGACGATCAATACAATTAAATACAAACATGCAAACTATGACATTCATAGGGCGTTTAGATTGCTACGTTGCTGGCAACTCGTGCCTGGCTCCGACCAGTTTCTTGAGGAAACCGGCATTTCACGGTAGATTGCGGTAGACTACGTCAATCAGGTCCACGGCCGGATACGAGACTCCTTCGTCATCCTGCACTAGAAGGCCTTACGAGATCGGCGCGGACGGATTCTCCTCGTCAAGATTGGCCGGAACAGTTTCTGGCGAAGAGAGGCGGCGACGCACGGCGACGGCGGCAGCGGCGGCTTTTGGAGAGGAGGGAGGGCGGCTCACACTTGCTCTAGGTTTAGGGTTTTATTTGTGTAGTTAAGTCTTATGATTAAGTCTCCTAAGTCTATATTAAATAGACTAAGTGATGGACTTGGACCGGCCCAACGGGCCCGGGTCCAATGGATGAACATTCAGTTCATCCCCGATCGACTCAGTTTCCAAAACTGAATACTATGATCTGAAAAACCATTTTTCAGAACCCCAGTGCAAAATGACCGTTTTGCCCCTCAACAGCAGAAATCACGATTTGACCCCTGTTGACTTTTAGGAAGTCGCACTCCCCAAAATCCTCTCCTCATGCTCAACACATTGAGCTGAGTATCCGTGCAGAAATCTCGAATCCAGTACTTGTGTGACCCTCAATGGTTCAGGGATATAGCTAGCCGTGAGCCCACAACCATTACGTCGGCTCTTCTCGGTAGACTGCGGTAGATATCGCCAATCCGGTCCACGACCAGAACCGAGACTCCTTCGTCAGCCTGCACTAGAAGCACTGACGAATTCTGCACGAACGGATTCTCCTCGTCGAATTGGCCGGAACGAATTCCGGCAACTCGAGGCGGCGGCGGCGGCGGCGGCGGTTTGTGAGAGGAGAGGGAGGGGCGGCTATGCACTTAGGGTTAGGGTTAATGAGAGTGTTGTGTTTAATCAAGTCTCTTAATTCTATATAAATAGATTAAGTGTTGGACTTGGACCGGCCCAACGGGCTCGGGTCCAACAATGAACATTCAGTTCATCTCCACCACCGAGACCTCATCGTAACTCCGATAGCCGATCAGATCGGACCGATCGACTCAGTTTCCGAAACTGAATAATATGATCTGAAAAATCGTTTTTCAGAACCCCAGTGCAAAAAGACCGTTTCGCCCCTCAACAGTGGGAAACCCCGGTTTGACCCCTGTTGACTTTTAGGAAGTCGCACTTCCCGAAATCCTCTTCTCGTGCTCAACACATTGAGCTGAGTATCCGTGCGGGAATCTCGAATCTAGTACTTGTGTGACCCTCAATGGTTCAGGGATACAGCTAGCCGTGGGCCCACAACCATTGTGGCTCCGGAATCACAATTCCGGACCTGCCCAACGGATCATGGTAAAGCGTCTAGCAACATCGCCCCATGATCCCATAGGTATCACTGATAGTGCCTGCAAGAACCAGTTGGTCGTGGTTAGCATACAGTACGGTCCTTTCAATCCATATATCCCGATCAGATCAACGACCATTGGTAAATCGAGAGTCGCTATAGATCCGATAGCTATGCATACATCTTGGAGATAGAATAGTGACATCGCGAGTTTAACTAGGTAAACACATTTACCTAAAACACTTCTAGTACTCTGGCCAGAGGTTTATACACTATTATCCCCTCAGATATCACAGGATATCCACGCATGTCTGCGAGCGGTGAATCCTCGACAACGATGCATCGACTCCTACATGCATCGGGGTCTCACCCAATCCCGATGCCTTATGACCCCAAGAGAGTCGGCAAACGGGTAAAAGTGAGACGCCTATCATGTAGAGTCTCAATGACATTTCGAGTCGTGAGGACTAATCAATACAACCAAGACCTCGGACTTATCCACTCGACAAATGGTAACCACTTGGAAAGTCCGAACGAGGGTAGTTCGATAGATCACCAGGTCACTATCTATCTGCATGCTCAGAACATCACAATGTTCCCTACCAATGAAACCTGGTACTTCGTATCGCAGATACTAGTCTCGAACTCGGGCGGCCTTATCCTCATTTTGACGGCCCAATCGACTAGGAACATGTTCAGAATACACAGCGACTATAAGATGTGTTTCATGATAGCCTTCATACCCACTATCACATCTAACATACGCTTTAGTGCATTCTAGGTCTTTATTCAACGCAATTGTAAATCATCACACACATAATGAAAGTAAAATGCCATATAAGAAAATGCGAATATCATATATAAAGATTGTTTGTACAAGAGTCTATAAAACCCACACGCCACAAATTGGCTAATTGGGCATCTACTCTAACACAACGCTGCTCACTTCTGGAGATACGCGTAACTCACATCTGAGTCTCGCCCGCTAAACCAAAACGCTGCCATTCCAACTAATCCAAATGACGTAGTTTAGCTACTCGCTACAGAAACACGCTAGCGTACTCACATCTTCCTAGCAACAACAGATTCCATCACCACTGCTGAACGCGGTCACTCAGCGATGGCCAACACTCACATCTGATCAAATCCCGATGAAAATCTAAATTGATCCAAGGCTGATTCCAGGACTTATACAAACCCGATAGATTCGCCAAGCATACCAACTCAAAGCTAGCTCATCCAGATTCGCTCGCTCAAATCTGAATCTCATAAAATCCGATTAATTAACTCAATTAATCTTTCTTAACTTTTCGGGTCTCACAGGTCCACCAGCTTAGTGCAAGATCAGTTCAGCGTATTTCAAGTGCAGTGAAGATTCAGTGAAGTTCAGAACTGTTCAAGTGTAGATCAAGTACAAGTGCGGTGACCAAGTGCAGGATAGAGTACAAGCGCAGTTTTCAAGTGCAGATCAGATCACAAGCGTAGTACAAAGAACTCAGCTGAGCGGCCAGATGAGAGACCAGCGTCCGGAATTGTGATTCCGGAGCCACAATGGTTGTGGGTCCACGGCTAGCTGTATCCCTGAACCATTGAGGGTCACACAAGTACTAGATTCGAGATTCCCGCACGGATACTCAGCTCAATGTGTTGAGCACGAGAAGAGGATTTCGGGAAGTGCGACTTCCTAAAAGTCAACAGGGGTCAAACCGGGGTTTCCCGCTGTTGAGGGGCAAAACGGTCATTTGGCACTGGGGTTCTGAAAAATGGTTTTTCAGATTATACTATTCAGTTTCGGAAACTGAATCGATGGGTCCGATCTGATCGGCGATCGGAGTTACGATGAAGTCGCAGCGATGGATATCGTCATTTGGACCCGGGCCCGTTGGGCCGGTCCAAGTCCATCATTAAGTCTATTTATTTAGACTTAATGACTTCATTAAAGACTTGACACAATTCATAACCCTAAACCTAGCACATAGCCATCCCTCCCCTCCTCTCCAAGCGCCGCCGCCGCCGCCCGCCGTGCGCCGCCGCCGCCGATCGTCGCCGGAAATTTGTTCCGGCCAGTTCGACGAGGAGAATCCGTTCGTGCTGATCTCGTCAGCGCTTCTAGTGCAGCCTGACGAAGGAGTCTCGGATCTGGTCGTGGACCGGATTGGCGTAAACTACCGCAATCTACCGAGAAGAGCCGGGTTCTTGAAACACCGGTTGGAGCCAGGCACAAGTGCCAGCAAGGTATTCAATTTTGAACACCCTATGAATGACGATTTATTGAATTGTCTGTTTTTAGTATTGATCGCCTCCCGGCACCTGTTTCTTGTTCTTCCGCTGCCTAGTCGGGGGGCGGATCCGGATCCCCAACACTAACAGCATCAGCGAATGAACCATCTCAAATTCAAAACACTTGCAAAATTGAGTCAGCATGAACTGGTTTCTAGTATGCTCAAAATCAATTTTTCTGAGGACAAGATTTGTGCCGCATGTCAGCTTTGTAAACAAATCCGTTCTTTTTTTTAAAAAAAAGACGATAAACGTTCTTCCCCAAGCCTAGAGCTTTTACATATGGATCTTTTTGGTCCCATTCCCATAACAAGCTTAGGGGGAACGAATTACACCCTGGTTGTCGTGGATGATTTTACAAAATTCACTTGGGTGCTGTTTTTAAAATCAAAGTTATACCGCTGACCAACTGATTTGGATTTTAAAATGTTTACAAATGACAGATCTTGTACAGTCATCTGGATAAGAAGTGATCGTGGTACCGAGTTTTTAAATAAAAAATTATCTTCTTATCTGGATGACATTGGGATAAAGCATGAGCTTTCTACAGCTAGAACTCCTCAACAGAACGGGTTAGCTGAGAGTAGAAATCGTACATTAAAAGAAGCTGCTAGATCTATGATTGCTTATTATGGTATTTCACAAAAATTCTGGGCAGAAGTAGTTAACACAGCCTGCTACACTCAAAACAGATCTATGATTAATAAGTTGCACGGCAAAACCCCATATGAGATCTGAAGTTGCAAGAAACCTGACATTTCGTATTTCAGGGTGTTTGGGTGCAGATGTTTCATTCACAATAACGGTAAAAAGCACCTAAAATGTTTGATGCCAAATCTGATGCAGGTATCTTTCTAGGTTATTCAGTGGTGAGCAAAGCTTACAGAGTGTTCAACAATCGAAGTCTGACAGTTGAAGAATCTGCACATGTGGTTTTCGATGAGACAAGTTTCAGATCCAACTCAGCTGCGAGCCTCAATGATTTGTGCACACGTCTAGAATCATCCAGCCTTGATGAATCAGATAACGACGTGTCACAACAAATACACTCAGCTGATATACAACCAGCACTGGACACACCACACGACAACGGTCAAGCAGATCTGACAGGTAATCCAGTAGTCATTGATTTGACTAACGTTGACCAAACGCAGGAACAGATCTCATCAAGTGTGCCAGCTTCTGGAGCTGAAGCAACCAAGGCTCAAGATGTTGCACAAACAGATCCCATAGTACATCAATCAACATCTGACGCACAAGATGCGAGCACATCTTATCTGGCTCAAATCTGGGACAAGGATCTTATCAATTGGTGTCAGAAAATCCAGATGAGACCATCCATACAAACATCGAATCTGAACAAGGAGCAAATACCATCTGATCTGATCTTCGATGGAATAGAAATCATCCACCCGAGCAGGTCATAGGTAACATTCATTCTCCTGTTCGCACATGAAGCCAGCTTATGCAAGATCACTTTGATTCAGCATTCATTTCACATATAGAACCAAAACAGATAGAAGAAGCCTTAGCTGACCCAAGCTGGATAGACGCTATGCAAGAAGAACTTAATCAGTTTAAGAGAAATAATATATGGCAACTTGTACCTAGACCTTCTAATAATTCAGTAATAGGAACTAGATGGGTCTTTAGGAACAAACTGAATGAAGATGGAGTAGTAACAAAACAAAGCTAGACTGGCAGCACAAGGATTTAGGCAAATGGAAGTGTTGGTCCCTGTTTACAAAGGAAAGATCAGCAGCCGCGCTTGTTAAAAGACATTAAAAAAAAATTGTGCGCTGCTATGGAGCTGCAATAGCTCAATGTTCTTGAACATCTAAAATCACAAGAGCACTGGAGACAGATCTGGTATGATTTAAAAATCATGCGGAAAATATCAGAACTGAATCCTTATATTTTAAAACAACTCAAACAGATTTATGTTCCACATAAATCTGTTCGACTGAATGTGCAAGTGCTGAACTGTAAACGTAAGTGTTGAAGTTAATGCAAGTGCTGAAATCTGTGTATGCGATGCTAAGTTAAATGCAAGTGCTGAAAGCTTTAAAGAAATGGACCAGCTGGTTTGTTTCTGGAAGTTCGGACCTCAATGTCCTACGTCTCCCCTTCTTCCACCTCGGAAGGCTCCACTAGAAGACTTTGATCTATACAACACGTACAGACCCAATCCCGCAACCAGCAGCTGCGAGAACTCCTAGACTTCACAAATGCACACCAGCCGCAACTGTGTGACTAACTACATACACAAGTTTAACGTCATCGTGCTTGGACGGGAACTGTGTTGGAAAGGTTTTGATTCACTCGCTAAACAATTTAGCTCAACTCACAAAATGTGCGAGTGAATCTTTGTGTGAGATTTACAGTGTAAGCACAACTTTCGAATAAATCAATCTCACACACTCGGGAAGTTGCTTCTACACAAGCTAATCTAGACTCAGCAGCAGACACTCAATAAGCGCTCCTCTCTAATGGCGGTCTGCTGCTTCGTCTCCAGGAATCTTCCCTCTGTTTTTGTCTCTTCGCTCAATCAACAATCGTCTCGTCAAACTTCTTCCTTCAAATCTTCTCGTATATATAGCTTCTGTTCGAATATAGCCGTTAGATAAATTCCAAATCTCTTCTGCGCTTGTCAAGGCTAATTCGTCGTCTTTCCAAATGCGTGCAATGCTCCTCTGTAAATTGTACTATTTCCCAGAATAGTACAAATCTTGTTCCCTTAATTTCAGGCAATTTGCACGACTTAATCTCAGACATTGATTCTTCCATCTTGAGCGTTGATTGCGTCTGGATGTACTTGTAGCTGGTTGTACAGTCGTTGGTCATGAAAAGCTTGCGACTGGATTTTCCAACGACTGGTTAGATCAAACGATGTCGTATCAACTTATTCAAACGACATCGTTTGCTATGCATCCTCGACTGGTTGATTATACTTCACTGCTGCTGTGTCTGGATGTACTGTAGCTGCCTTCTGGTCATTCTTAGAAGAAGTACCTGCTGGTTATCTTCGCAAAAACCATCCTGCTGGATCTTAGCGCGAAGGCAAAGCGCTGTCGTATCAACTTATGTAAACGACATCGTTTTGCTATTGCTAACTTGAGTCCCCTCGACTGGTTTCACTGAAGCTTCCTGCTGATTCCATCTTTGTGATCCATCTCTTGCGCTTCTCTTCACAACTGCTGATAGCCAACTGCTGATTGTGATGTCACTGCTGATGTCATCATTGATAATCCATCGACTGATTCTGCTGACGTCATCTTCCTTTTAGCACTCCTGCGGGTTCAACTTGTCTGCTGATTTTCCTTTAAGAAAATCACCTGCTGGTTTTATTATTGCAAACCATCGACTGAATCACGAAGACAAAACACTGTCGTATAAACTTATTCAAACGACATCGTTTTGCTATCGCTAACTTTGAGTACGCTCGACTGGTTGCACTGAAGCTTGCGACTGATTGTTCTTTCTGTACGTCGTTGCTTCATCTCTTGCGCTTCTCTTCATCTGCTGATTTATATGCGCTTGCGCTACTGCTGATCTTTCTTCATCTGCTGATTATGATGTCGTCACCGATGATATCATCTTCAATGGTCCACTTAGATGTTCCAGCTGGTTCCCTTTTGATGTTCCAGCTGGTTCATCTTCCTCTTCTAGCGCTTGCAGCTAGTTCTTATCGTTCCAGCTGATTCACTTCGCTCCAACTGGTTCAACTTGGCCTCCGCCTGATTACTAACAACTGACTCAACTTTGGACGTCTCCATTGTTAATCCAGCTGCCGTATACAATGATAAACCAAACCAACTGCTGAACTTCATCTTGAGAACCATCGACTAGACAGATTTTGCTACTGTTCATCTTCTTCTTCGATCTGAAATCTGTACACTAAGTGGAATTGTTAGTAACACAATAATAATTTTTGTGTAATTCAAAATTCAATCTGGATCTGTTGACACAGATCCATCAGGAAGGCATAGATTTCGATGAGACCTTCGCACCAGTAGCTAGACTAGAAGCCATCCGCATGTTTCTTGCTTATGCTGCATATAAAGATTTTAAGGTCTTTCAAATGGATGTGAAGAGTGCAGTTCTTAATGGCATCCTAACAGAGGAAGTATATGTTGCACAACCTCATGACTTCGTAAATCATACATATCCAGATCACGTTTACAAACTGGATAAAGCTCTATATGGGTTGAAACAAGCACCCAGAGGTATGATACACTATCTAAATTTCTTATTGAGCAATTTCACAATAGGCACTGTTGATAAGACACTATTTAAATTTGTCAAATCTGATCATGTTCTGTTAGTTCAAATCTATGTTGATGATATTATATTTGGGTAAAATAACCCCAAATTGTGCCAGAAGTTCTCTAATTTGATGCAGGAAAAATTCGAGATGAGCATGATGGGAGGTCTTACGTTGTTTCTGGGATTACAAGTGAGACATCTTGACAATGGGATCTTCATTAACCAAGCAAAATACACGAAAGAACTGCTGAAGAAATTTGGCATGGATAATTGCTCAGAAGCAGCGACCCCAATGAGCTCTTCAATCAAATTAGATAAAGATGAAGCTGGAACTGCCATTGAGGTATCATTGTATCACGGTATTATTGGCTCTCTGCTTTACATAACTGCTAGCAGACCAGACATCATGTTTGCTGTCTGTATATTCGAGATGAGCATGATGGGAGGTCTTACGTGTTTCTGGGATTACAAGTGAGACATCTTGACAATGGGATCTTCATTAACCAAGCAAAATACACGAAAGAACTGCTGAAGAAATTTGGCATGGATAATTGCTCAGAAGCAGCGACCCCAATGAGCTCTTCAATCAAATTAGATAAAGATGAAGCTGGAACTGCCATTGAGGTATCATTGTATCACGGTATTATTGGCTCTCTGCTTTACATAACTGCTAGCAGACCAGACATCATGTTTGCTGTCTGTATGTGTGCTAGATTTCTGGTAGAGCCAAAACAATCACATTATATTGCAGTGAAAAGAATCTTAAAATATTTAAAATGAACTTCCAATGTGGGTCTTTGGTATCCCAAAGACTCCAGCTTTCAACTGATCGGTTACAGTGATGCAGACTACGCAGGATGTAGAGTTGATCGTCGAAGCACAAGAGGTACTTGTAAATTCTTAGGAGATCGACTCATTTCCTAGTTCAGTAAGAAGCAGACCTATATTGCAACGTCCACAGCTGAAGCAGAGTACTTAGCAACTGGAAGCTGTTCTGCTCAGATTCTATGGATTCAACACCAGCTGAAGGACTACGGCATTGATGCTTATGAAGCGCCTATTCTCCGTGACAACACCAGTGCTATTGCAATCACTCAAAACTCTGTGCTGCACTCTAGAACAAAGCATATCGACATCAGACATCACTTCATAAGAGATCATGTGCTCAAGAAGGACGTCCGGCTAGAGTATGTGTCGACTGACCAGAAAGTAGCTGACATCTTCACAAAGCCTCTACCAGACGCTAAGTTTTCTTATTTCATAAACCTTTTGGGTCTCTTAGAACTGCCTTGATTTGTCTCTGCGCTGACAGTTTGCAGGTTGAACAACTTCTGTGTTTAACAGATCTGAGTCTACTGTTCAAGGGGAACTTCATGGACTTTCAGATCTGGTAAAATTTTAGACTTGGGAGGTCCTCAGCTTTAGAGGGGACGAGAGATCTGAATATAAGTGTTGAGTCAGCTGAATATGTGAGATCTGGATACACTCAGATGTCATATATACATAGTTGATACTTATCTGGAATCAGATCTGACAATACCCATGCTGATACATCAAAACAGATCCTAAGGTTGTGACGTGTTAAGTATTTGGCGCTAGTTTTTACCTTTTCACCCTCGCGGTTAATATTCAAAACTATTTCAAAATCTTTTCAAAATTTAAATCATTTCAAAATCTTGTCAAAATCTTTTCAAAATTTTGATCGCGCCAACGGATGATTGACACGTGTTGTCATCATGCGAAACGTCACATCCACACTCTCTCACCGTTTCACATTCCCTGTTTACATTACGTCGTTTCCTTTATCATTAATCTTAACTTACACATATTACTTTCAAGATTTCGTGCATTCTTGTCTCTAGTGTTTTCTGTTTGTAGAATATCTCTCTTTCAGGCGCTTTCTCATTCGATATACTATCTGCAATGGCATCTTCCTTCATCGCCAACGCCCTTCAAGTCAACTTTGACACTGTCTTTGATATCTCGGATAATGACGGAATGGTTCAGATGTTCAGAGCTCTGGAATCAACTGGGCTCCGTGGCTTTTTAGGATGTCCGTCAGTACTCTACGAAAAGGAGTCGGGACAGTTTTTCGATACTGCGCTTGTGAATAAAGGTGAGATTGTCTGTGCCATTCACGGGAAGTGTGTTGCAATCACTGAGGACAGTTTGCAGGAGTTTTTGAACTCCCTACTGAAGGATTGATTGATATCTCTGAAGTTCCAAAAAATTTGGTGTTTGATGCTAGGAGCATCTTCTCAAAGTCTGGTGAGCCGGTTCAGTTCTCTTGCAAGAAAAGATTGATGAAATATGAGTTCCGGTTATTGAATGATATAATGGCGAAGTCAGTAACTATGAAAGCTGGTTCATTTGATGCCGTCACTCAAGAATGTTTTCTGATGATGACGGCGACTCATTTTGGTGTCAAGGTAAACTGGAGTAAACTGCTTTTTGAGATTCTTAAGGAGATGGCTGATAAATCCACTAAAAGAGCCAAAGGGTTTGAGGCTCAGATTTGTGTTTTGTTGAAAGGCGACCCAGCGGTGACCTTGGGAGAGGCGAAGAACTTCCATCCATTGAAAATTCTTTCTGCCAAGACTGTGAATACATATGTCGCCACGAACAAAACCATTGATGCTCGTGGTGAATCTGATGAGCCAGAAGTGGCTAAAGTAGCGATTGTGACGAAGAAATCTGAGTCCAAGAAGAAATCTGCCTCAACTGCTGGCAAGGACACAGATGAGGCGCAGGTGGAGATAGTTTCTGAGAAGGCTGTGTCAAAGAAACGACCAGCTACTGCATCTGACGCACCAGTTGTGAAGAAGAAAAAGACAACAACTGGGAAAGCTGCTACCGCGGAGAAGGATCTGACGCTTGTGGTTGTTGAACAAGAAGCCTTACCAATCCAAATTGTTGAACCTATCTCAGCTATGCCAGCTGAGCGTCCTCATGCTCAGAAGCGAAAAGCACCGAAGAGAAAGCTGAGGTTGCCAACTGGTTCTGATGATGAAATTGTTGAGAAAGAGCCAGCTCTGGAGACATTCGTGGTGAAACAGAAGGGAACGACATCTGTTGATGACGTCGATAATATTATTGAACAGATGATTGCTGAAACCGCATAGATGGAGATAGATGTGGGGATACCAGATGTAACAGATTTTGAGGCATCACCGACAAGATCTGATGATATAGCAGTTGAGGACATTGAGAGCTCGATTGCTGTCACTAATGAGGAATCAATGTCTATTGAGGATCTATTGAAACAGATTTCGGCTGATGCGATGTTGCCATCTATCACTTCTGCAGAACCAACAAGGATCAAATTCGAACATGGGATTCAAATTCCGGGAGTCAACGAAGAAGATCAGTACAAGGCTAGTCTTCCACAGATTGCTGCTGCTGACAAGGGGAAGGAGCCTCTTGTGGTCGATACTATTCAAGGGCATCCGGCCCGAGAAATATTCTCTTTAATCGATCTCGATATCGATTTTCTCGTTCAGTTGAGAGAACGGGTGATCGAAGAAGTGGCTAATTTATTTAACTCTTTTAGTCTTCGCAGACTCGCAGCTTTGGGATCCATTGCTGCTAAAGAGGAGAGAGTCCTGACTTGGGGAGAGACAGATTCAGTTCAGATAGCCCTTCAGTGGCGGGTATTTATTACTGCCAAGTATAGGGAGTTACTACTCTGAAAGTTTTTAGAGGCCAGAAGACTTAATTTTGTATCCGGTACGCCCACTACATCAATTGACCTCAAAGTCTTGGCACTGTTAACTGCTACTCATCATTTTGCATTAAAAGTTTTGCTGAGGCAAATGAAGGAGCATAAGCTGGAGTGGACACGGCCGTCCAATTCACATCTGTTTGAGGGAGCCACTATTGATAGAGATTCCCAGAAACCATCGAACTATCTTCTCTACTTTCTGGATTCGGGCAATGATATTGGTTGATGTCTCCTGGATGATCGATGAAGGGGTTGATTATTGGAGACCCATTACGAGGCCAGGTGATTCTTGCAAATGGGAACTGCTGCCTCAAAGGCCTTACTTTGATGACCTTGCCCCTCTTTGCGCCTTTATTGAGCCTGTCCATGATATTGATTCCAGATCACCCTTCTCCAGGATTGTTCGCGATCATTGGGCTGAGGTTTGTGTGGCCGTTGTACAGTTTTCTTTAATTGGATGTTTGCGCCCCGTTGGTATAGTAAATCATTGCAGAGACATCGTTGGTCCCTTTGTAGATATCGAGGAGGGTCCCACAGGATTTCAGCATGTATTTCAGAGTGGTATAGATACCAACAGTTTTGTTGAATTTTTGAATAACTTTGTTGTACAGCCTGAGGTACAGGTTCTGCCAGAAGGAGAGTCAAATTATTCTGATGGTTCGATCGTTTACTGTTCTCCCTCTCCAAGGTCTGAACTATCGATTTCTTCTCCAGATACAGATCCCGTTGTACAGCCAGATACAGGGTTAATTTCTCCAGAACCTAGTGTACAGATAGCACCAGCTGTAAATATTGAATCAGTTCCTACAGATACTGTTAGACTTTCTCAGCAAAATCCAGATATAACCTTGCCTTCTCCAAGTCAGAGTTCCTCTACTGATTATTCTATGCGCTTTAATACAGACGACATTCCTCTTGGTGCCGACACAGCTGTTGAACAGATTCTCATGCCTACTACCGCTGCTCCTGCTACACCAAACAGTTTGCTCAGCTACGGGCCTCTATTTCTCAGCTGTCCATTAAGCAGATGCGGACTCAAAGCAGCATTGGCAATCTCCACAACCATCTCTTATCAAAAATCGATGATCTTGAGAAAGCCTCTGCCGACGCTCGTACTCAGCAAGATCAAGACCTTCGAGGTCTCTTTAAAAGCGTCCGCCAGGAGGTCCAAATTCAGAAAACTGACTTATCTTTTGAAGTGCTTGAATTTAAGAAAGGCGTTCGAGCTCAAAGTGGCATCTTCACGACAGAATTGGCTGATATTCGTATGGATATCAGAGATCAATCTAAGGAATTCGACAATAAACTGGCTGCTATTCGCAATGATTTGCTTGAATTCCGTGTGAAAACACAGGAACAATACGCTACCCTTCGTGATAACCTTGTTAAACTCATAGCCTTTGTCACTAGGGGCCGTGTGACAAAAAGGGGGAAGTGGGTAGCAGCCATGGCTGAAGTCAGCCTCCTCCTAAAGATAGAAGCAAACCTGGATCTGGAGATGGTGGTAGTAGTGGTAGCAGAAGTGAGCCTTCACGAAAAAGAGGAAGCAGTGGTTCTAAACAAAGAGATTGGAGATATTGGATTTCTGGTTAGATCTGGATCTGGAGAGTTGCAAGTTTTTGGTTTTTCAGTTCTTTGTACAAATCTTTTGTACTGTGCTTCAGATTAAATATATAGCAGACTTGGAACAAATTACCTTTGTTTCTTTTAAGTCAAAGGCTGCTAAGAGTTTGTCATCACCAAAAAGGGGGTAATTGTTAAGATAAAATTTATAAGTTTTGGTGATAACAAAATAAGACTGGAGACTGAACTCAAGTATTCACAGAGGACAAGAGAAGGAAACTTTTCAGATCGTGTCGTCATGCCATTGAGTTGAAGATTTCAGACTTGAGAGCTCTGAGTTAAGTTTCGCTGACATCTGAGTTGACTATTTGGGAATTGATCATCAGATCGTGTCGTCATGCCATTGAGTTGAAGATTTCAGACTTGAGAGCTCTGAGTTAAGTTTCGCTGACATCTGAGTTGACTATTTGGGAATTGATCAGATATCGAGTCAACTTTTTAGTTTCGGGTTGAGGAATTCAGAATTAAGTTCCAAGATATCGGGTTATTTGAATAATCGGTTTTTATCAGTTATCGGGACAGTCTTTCAGATTTGATTCAGAAGCTACAGTAAGAGATCCGATTTAGAGCAAAGTATATTCAGACTTCAGCTATTGAGTTGAAAATTTCAGATCCGAGCGATTTGGGTTCAGAATATGTAGACCTGGCCACGGGCCGGTTTAGCCCGTGGCCCGACCCGAAACCGAACCGAGGTCAACGGGCCGGTTAACTGGGTCAACGGGTTCTGACCCGGAACCGGCTCGGAACCGTGAATACACGGGCCGGTTACGGTTTACGGTATATAGAACCCGTGGACCCACCGGGTCCGACCCGGAACCGGCCCGACGGGTCGTGGGTGTTTGAAAAATATTATGTGCATGGCTGGAATCGAACCCAGGCCTGCATTTTCAAAGGCTGGAGCACTTAACTGCTGTGATAGGCACTTCGTTCTTACTAAACTAACACTTTTTAATATATTTATATATATGCTATATTTCATTTATCATAAAATTATTAAGATATGATTAATTTGTACTATCATAAAAATCCTAAACACCTTAATAAAGCTATATTGATTATTTTAATTAATACTTGTATTTATTCGTCATTGTATATTAATTTTAACTTCTTTTGTATTGTTATTCAATTATATATATATTTTTAGATTATTTACACTTAAAATTTCAAATTCAAATCCCAGTTGTAATTTTTTTAAATTCAAATTCGAGTTCAAACACAAATTGAGATAGTAATTAGTTAAGATGCCTATAACCGGTTATGAAGTTTAACAATGATATAAACAATTAAAATGCCTATAACCGGTCAAATCCCCAATCCATAAGAATATAAGATGCCTATAACACAAATTGAGATAAGAATTAGTTAAGATGCCTATAACCAGTTAATTTCGAATTCAAACACTAATTAAGTTTCGCATTCAAAATTCAAAAATTCAAATTAAAATTATAAA
>KQ997936.1:17787-28758 GCA_001598015.1 Dorcoceras hygrometricum | reverse complement strand
ACTATGAGGATGTGCGTGGACTTCAGACAGTTGAATAAGGCCACGGTGAAGAACAAGTATCCTCTGCCGAGGATTGATGACTTGTTTGATCAGCTGCAGGGATCGGTTGTTTACTCGAAGATTGACTTGCGCTCTGGTTATCACCCGTTGCGAATTAGAGACGCTGATGTGGCAAAGACGGCCTTCCGGACTCGATATGGGCATTTTGAGTTTCTTGTCATGCCTTTTGGATTGACGAATGCCCCTGCTGTCTTTATGGATTTGATGAATCGCGTCTTTAGCGAGTATATCGATCGGTTCGTTATCGTCTTCATAGATGACATCTTGGTGTACTCGAGGAGCAGGAGAGAGCACAAGGAGCATTTGAGACTTGTATTGCAGAGATTGAGAGACTCGCAGCTCTATGCCAAATTCAGCAAGTGCGAGTTTTGGCTCGACAGGATTATCTTTTTGGGTCACGTGATTTCAGCACAAGGGATTTCTGTAGATCCGAGCAAGGTTGAAGCAGTGCTTAACTGGGAGAGACCTCGGAATGTTTCAGAGGTCCGCAGTTTCTTGGGATTGGCCGGCTACTATAGACGTTTCATTGAGAAGTTTTCTTCGATAGCCAGGCCTATGACGCAGTTTACTCAGAAAGATAAGAGATTTGTTTGGACTGATGAGTGCGATTACAGTTTTCAGACGCTGAAGGAGAAGTTGACTACTGCTCCTGTTTTGGCCCTACCGTCCGGCTCCGGTGGATTTGTTGTGTGCTCCGATGCTTCTCTGAGTGGATTAGGGTGTGTTTTGATGCAGAACGGGTACGTGATTGCGTATGCGTCTCGACAGTTGAAGCCTCACGAGACGAGGTACCCGGTTCATGATTTGGAGTTGACTGCGATAGTGTTTGCCTTGAAGATTTGGCGGCATTATCTCTATGGTGAAGAGTTTGTGGTGTACACCGACCACAAGAGCCTGAAGTATATCTTCACGCAGTCGGATTTGAATATGAGGCAGCGGCACTGGATGGAATTGCTTAACGATTTTGACTGTGAGATTCAGTATCAGCCTGGGCGAGTGAACTTGGTAGCAGACGCTCTAAGTCGAAAGACCCAGCCTGATATGTTAGCATCCTTGAGTATTTCGAAAGTTCATGAGGAGTTGAGTACTTCTGGTTGGCGATTCCAGCCGGGTGATCAGTATTTCTTTGTTTCTTCTCTTCAAGTGGAACCACAGATTGTGATGAACATCAGGGAGGCGTAGAGGACCGACCCCTATATCCATGAGTTGAGGATTAAGGCGCAGTCGGGTCAGTCTGATGATTTCTCTGTTGCCGCTGATGGATGTTTGAGGTTCAGAGGGAGATTAGTAGTTCCGAACCTGATTGATTTGAAGGAGGCCCTCATGAATGAAGCACATTGTAGCTGGTACAGTGTGCATCCAGGCGAACGAAAGATGTACCATGCCTTGAAGTCTCACTACTGGTGGACTGGTATGAAGAGCGACATTTCTGCTTTTGTTGCTAGATGTCTGAATTGCCAACAGGTCAAGGCTGAGAGGATGAGACCTGGTGGTTTGCTACAGAGCTTGGAAGTGCCCCAATGGAATTGGGAGCACATCGCCATGGATTTCGTGACTCATCTACCTCGATCGAGTAGGGGGTGCGATGCAATTTGGGTCGTTATTGATAGACTTTCGAAGTCAGACCATTTCATTCCCTATGATGTGAGGTGCTCGATGAAAAAGATGACGAAATTGTACATCGACCATGTGGTTAGATTGCATGGGGTTCCGGTTTCGATAGTGTCTGACAGAGATCCAAGGTTTACTTCTCGCTTTTGGAAGAGTCTGCAAGCAGCAATGGGTTCGAGATTGGCGTTGAGCACAGCCTATCACCCACAGACAGACGGACAGTCTGAGCGGACTATCCATACTTTAGAGGATATGCTGCGAGCGGTAGTGATGGATTTCAGCGGTGGCTGGCAGGATTCGCTTTCCTTAGTTGAGTTTTCGTATAACAACAGCTACCAAGTCACTATTGGAATGGCTCCGTTTGAAGCTTTGTATGGTCGAAAGTGCAGATCCCCGATTTGTTGGGAAGAAGTTGGCGAGAGACAGCTTTCTACACCGGAGTTTGTTCAGCATATGAAAGATCAAATTGATTTGATCCGGAGTAGAATGAAGGCTACCCAAGACCGTTTCTCGAGTTATGCGAACAGAAGACGTCGACCGTTAGAGTTTGAGGTTGGCGATCGTGTGTTTCTCAAGATTTCTCCTTTCAAGAGCGTGATGAGATTTCGATTTAAAGGCAAATTAGCTCCCAGATTCGTTGGTCCCTTTGAGATTATTGAGCGGATTGGACAGTTGGCTTATAGATTGAGGCTGCCCGAGGAGTTAGCCGCGATGCATGACGTGTTTCATGTGTCAATGTTAAGAAAATATGAGCCAGATCCATAACATGTGCTGAGGACCGATGAAGTAGAGCTGGACCAGACCCTGAGCTATGTTGAATATCCAGTGCAGATTCTGGACAGGAAGGAGAAGCAGCTGAGGAATAAGGTTATACCGTTGGTGATGGTCAATGGAGCAAGCATGTGCGTGAAGAAGCTACCTGGGAAGTTGAGGAAAATATGAGACAAGAGTGGCCTCATCTTTTTGAGCTATGACAGCAGCGTTTCAGGTAACTTCTAGCTTGATTGATTTCGTGATTTAAGTGATTTTGCTGCTGAATTGAGATTCTGTGTAGTAATGAGTTATACTAGGCAGTATAGCATGGGTGTATTAGGAATTGTGTCTAGTATACTGTGTTGTGAATAAGCTATCTTGTTGTTGTGATGGTTGATTTTGGATCTAAGGCCGTGAGTGATTTCGAGGACGAAATCGATTTCTAGTGGGGGAGAGTGTGAGGACTAGAAATTAGCGTTGAGAAGCGGCGTCGTTTGATTAAGTGAAAACGCTGTGTTTTGGAGCTTTGTGTTTAGAGATCAGCAGTTGGCAGCTTTGCTTACGTATATAAAATGACGTCGTTTGGTTTAGTAGATGCGTCGTCGTTTTGAGTGTTTTCTCGCGACCAGCAGATAGATTGATTTGTAGAGAGAGCTGTTATCAGCTCTTGGTTGCTTTGGCTTGCGAGAGCTGTTGTCTGATGATGGTTGCTACGGTGTCGTTTTGTAGCGTTTTCGTGCGATTATTGTTTAGTCGTTGCTGCTGATTTTACGAAATGAAAAGGGAAGATTGCTGCTGATAGACTTCTGCTGATTTCTTCGATAGATCTTGGTGAATCAGCAGGCGAGGTTGAAGAGGTATTTATAGAAGTGTTGATCGACACTTAGAATTATTTTGAGCCAGATATATCTTATCTCTTCTTCTCCACACCCTCGTCGAACTACTGTTCACCGTCACTTTCTATCGCGATTTCCCGTTGATTCCGACCTCCGTTTATAGAGTTCTTGGTAGCGTTGGAAACCTCTCGAGAAGACCTTTCTTTCCCTACCAATCTTGGAGGCTGTGTAGAGCTGGAGCGAAAACGCGAAACGGCTGAATTGAGCAGTAAGTTGCGCTGTGCGTTTCTATCCTTTGGGTGAGTTTTCTTTCGTTGGTCTGAGCTAAGATATTAGGTATCTTTGGCAGATTTAAGCTTCTAGGAATTTTGAAGGGTAATTGTCGAGGAAGCTTCAAAGGCAGTAAGATTGAGTTGTTGCTGGACGTGTCTTTGTTGAGAATCTGTTAGGTAATTCGAAGAGGAAAGATACGATTGAGCAGCCCTTAGCAGTTGAGTGTGAACATGGCTAGTTCTCAATGTTGTGAATTGCGGTTATGTGATTTACGTGGAACAGTTTGATGAATTGATTGAGCTTTTCATTCTGTTTGCACGTATTATGAATTGTATGCATTATGTATTGATATTGAATGGCATTCACGCATACATCTTGAGCCTGAATTGACAGATTGATTTGATTACCTGATTGGGTGCCACGTTGTGACTGGCCGACTGTTGAGTCGTGTCCAAAAAGTCCAACGCTATCGTCGGAGTGGTGATTACCGGATTCGAGTGTCTACCACCGAGCTGTGATGGGCTGACGGGCCCCGATGATCACGGACCGATGATTTCCACCGGCTGATTGGCTGTGTGTGGTATAGAGGCTTGATTTGAGTTGCCAGTTGATAGACTGGTCTAGCTATCCGAGTTCTTGATAGCCCTCATGCATTCATAGCATTGATTAGTAGCATGTTGCATGTTTATCTGCTTTGATAGCTCTTCGTACTGAGGCTTGACCTCGTATTTGTTTCCTGTTTTGTCTTGCTGGGTCTGTGCACCGGCTGATTGGCTGTGTGTGGTATAGAGGCTTGATTTGAGTTGCCAGTTGATAGACTGGTCTAGCTATCCGAGTTCTTGATAGCCCTCATGCATTCATAGCATTGATTAGTAGCATGTTGCATGTTTATCTGCTTTGATAGCTCTTCGTACTGAGGCTTGACCTCGTATTTGTTTCCTGTTTTGTCTTGCTGGGTCTGTGTGCCCATTTGCAGGAGCTTTAGGTAACCAAGCTGGGCAGAGTGGAAGTTCAGCTGGTCGATCCCCTCATCCCTGAGTCCCAGTTTACTTATGATATGTATTGACCCGGGGGATGCCCCGTGTTTTATTGTATTTTGGGGATCTGCATTTTGAACTGAATTATGTGGTTGCTTGTGGTATGAGTTTGATTTAACTTATATTTTGAACATCGAATATTTCAAATGTGTGATTTGAAGTTCAGGCCATTGTATTTTGAAAAAAAATTTTTAAGCCCTGGTTTTAAGCTTCCGTGATTATGCACTTATTATGTGTTAATTGTTCTAATTAGCACGGGGCCTGACAATTGTGGCGCGGAAAGTAGCGCTGTCGTTTTGTGAAATCTGGTAGTAGAGTGTAGGGCTGGAAGCTATACCCCGTCGTTTACTTAGTTCAGATGTCTCGTCAGCAAGAGGGATCTGATGGCTTAGGGCGCGAATGTGAGGATTATCGAGGGGAGGACACGTGTTGGTCAACTGAGGGGTTGACTGCTGGTGCTTTAGCGCGTTCAGTTAAGAAATCTGCTTTAGTTTGTTGAAAGGGGGCGGTAGTTCGCGTATAGAGATCTGATTTAGCGTGAGCGCTAATTTTGTTTCAGCGATGCGTCGTCGTTTTTGGCTAGTAACGCTTAGCATGTTTTGTCTTGTGCAATCGGAGGGATCTGCTGTATGTTATCGCTGGACTCTTTCAGATGTCTCGGAGACGACGTCGTTTTGCTTTGTTAGAGGGAACCCCGGATACGATGTCGTTTAGATTATTGCGCGAGCGTTTAGAGTTAACGCTGGAATCTGATGGGCGTTTAAGCACTGATGTGAGGGATCTGTCTTGCGAAATATTGATGCAGGAATCTGTTTTTGTCAATGATTGGCTTGTCCAGTAGCGTTTAAATTGGGGAACTAAATATAAGTGTTGGACAACACTTAGAACATTTTTTTTAGACCCCGATATTATAGAAACCCTCGTTTTAGCTACTGTTCACCCGAACTTTTCTTCCCTAGATTTCTGTAGATTCCAGCCTTTGTTTTGGATGAACTTGGTGGTGCTGAACTCCCCTCGTTTAGTTCTTTTGATTGCTACCCTTTTTATGCTGTGGAATGACTTGAGGAAGAAAGCGCGAAGTTGCTGCTCGTTCGAAGATTTCTGAGAATCTGATCGGTTTGTTCTTTCGCTAGTTTCAAACTTCTGGGTAAGAGTTCTTCTCGGTTTTGAGCTTTGCCCTTGTTGTTAATACCTGCATAGACTTGTAGAACCCGTTTGAGTTAAAAGCCGTGGGTAGGATGTTTAAAAGTTCAGACCTAGACTGGAATTGATTTGAGTTATGTGATGCTTTAGCAGATTTCAGCTTCCAGGAAGATTTCTGCCGTGAGCACCGAAGCCAGGAGAAAGCTGGTTGTGTAGATTGTGTTTGGCTGTGCTTGGAGAAATCTTAATTGCGCCATTTGGGAATTTCCGTGCTCTGTTCTTAATCTGTGAGGTAGAATTAAGCTGTGGAAGGTACCAATTTGAGCAATTCTGGACAGCTTTGATGCAAGCATGTGTATATTTCAGGCTGTGAAATCTGGTTGATTTTGATGGCTGTATTTGCGTGAGCAAAATGTGTTTAATTGATTGATTTATGTTTGTTTCACGTACTGTGACTTGTATGCAGTGAGCATTGATTTCTGAATGGCATACATGCATACATATTGAGCCTGTTGTTACAGATTGATTGATGACCTGATTGAGAGCCATTTGTGACTGGCCGACAAATGTGTCTTGCCCGAAAAGTCCTATCATCGGAGTGGTTACTGCCGGATTCGAGTGTCTACCATCGAGCTGTGATGGGCTGACGGGCCCCGATGATCACGGACCGATGATTTCCACCGGCCGATTGGCTGTGCGTGGTATAGAGGCCGCTTGATATGATTTGTCAGTCGTTATGCTGGTCTAGCTATCCGATCCTTGATAGCCCTCATGCATTTCCTAGCATTGATTTATAACATGTTGCATGATTAGCTGTTTTGATAGCTCTTCGTACTGAGGCTTGACCTCGTATTTCGTTTCCTGCTTTTGTGTTGTTTGGGTCTGTGTTATCCATTTGCAGGATCTTCAGGTAACCAAGCTGGACCGAGTGGAGTGCCAGCTGGTCGATCCCCGTTTCCTTGAGTCCCAGTTTATTTTATGATATGTATTGAACTAGGGGATGCCCTGTGTTTTATTGTATTGGGGATCTGTATTTGAGTTGAGACTTATTGTGAACGCCCGAACCCAACGGGGCCACGAGAATTGGGGTAAACAAAAATTTTCGAATAAAAGAAGGGCTAAAAGATAATTTGTTATAAGCTGCATTTCTTATAACTCGAAAGAAACCAAACACAAGACAAAATCAAAGATCAGCAGGTACTTAAGTTCGCGCGCTACTGCTAAACATTTGCGGAAAACAGAGTATTTCATATAACTTTGCAATTGCGGTTTACAACAGCTGATATTCTATGTAAATATACAACCATTGCTACTGATTTAATACAGTACATCTTAATCAAAACGATACAACTTAGACACGGAAAACGTAGGCCTTGGATAAACACAACGCCACCCATCTGCTGATATCAAGTTTCACCTGCTGTTCCTCCACCAGTTGTCGTACCTGCACCATTTTAAAAGCTAGTGAGCCTAAAGGCTCAGCAAGTAAAATCTGAGTAGTAACAACTTCATAAAACGCAGGCAGACATCTGTGCAATTCATATGTTAAGGAACTTCAATATACCATATCATTTTCGTAAACATTTCAATGGCAGAAACAGGGGATGATAACACAGCTTCTCATTTCTTTCAATTTCATTTTCAGTTGATCATGGCATATAAGTTCTATGTGGTCCAATTTTCACTTTGATCAAAATGACTCCCGATATCAGTTTTAGCATATAGCTCATATGAAAGGGCAGTCGACAACTTCGACAACTGCTCACCCTTCTCCTTGGTGACCGTAACTATCTATGCCATAATCTAAAACATCTTTTGTTCCTTAACAATCTTTTCTTTAAACATTCCCGTAAATCATCGGGTTCCATCATTTTAAACATTTGCTTCCCATTTTAAAACTTTACTGAGTATTGAATTCGACTTTGAAATCATATCGTTAAACTGGAACTGGTTGAAAGAAAACCAGTCGCAAGGAATAGTACCAGTCGCAAGACTAATACCTGCTGAAATGAATAGTACCAGTCGCAAGACTAATACCTGCTGAAATGAATAGTACCAGTCGCAACAAATAGGAACCAGTCGCAACAAGAATCCAGTCGCGAGATCTTTTAAATAAATATAAAGTGAAACGATGTCGTTGGGGTGATCAGCAGATGAAATAACAAGACTACCTGCTGATCTTTCTATGACTTAAGGGAACGACGTCGTTAGCGTGTCGATCAGTCGCAAGGAATACGCCAATCGATCAGCTGTAAAAAAACGCTAACACGTGTATACAAATGAATAGTACCAGTCGCAAGACTAATACCAGCTAAAGTGAACAGTATCTAAAACGAATAAAGCAACTGCTGAATTCCAACAAAGGAAATACAGCTGCTGAATTTAAAATCACAATGTAGCTGCTGATTCCTAATCAAAGTTAAACAACTACTGATATTAATAAGGAAAGACGCATCTGCTGATGAACAGTGCATCTGCTGAAATTCAAGAAGACGCTTGCAATATCTAAACAATGATTTCGCTACCAGCCGTCGCCCATTAAACCAGACTTTATACTGATTCAACTAACAACTACTGATTACAAAACCATCAAATTTCGACATTACAACTACAAGAAGAACATTCGTAAACGCTATAACCTTACAGCTGCTGAATCTTAACAAGTAGATACAGCTGCTGGATGCATAACTCAACATTTGTAATATCAAAACAACAACGATGCCATCAGCTTCCGCCTATCAAACCATACCAATGATTCAACCAGCAACTACCAATTACACAGTTATCAAATTCTATTATTACAGCTACTGCAAGAAGAACTTTCATAACCTTTCTGGAAATGAATTTGAATTCTCAATACATATAAAACTTCATAAACTTTCTGAAAACATCCTGGAAGCATCATGAACATCAAAACATCATTTTCGAACCCATGTTTACCTTCCTTATCATGTCTAAATCACTTCAAACATGAACTTTCAATATATCAATAACATACAGGCAAGCAGATCCATTAAAACACAATATATGCTTCAAATGGTGTAGAAAAAGATCAGCTTTTACGTGCCTTAATTGAAGCTTTGCAACAACAGCAAATTCCTGCAGAAATCCTCCCTTTGAGCAACGCACGAATTTTACCTCCTTAAAGATATTTTCAATCCATTTCAATTAAACTAGCTCGTGCATCACCCTTGGAGTCATCCGCTGGAACCTGCTACGTCACACTATTTTCTGAAATCAATTAATTTCAACAATGCATAACATATTTTAGAAATGCCATTTTAAATAAACAATATGCATAAATATGGTCCTAGGGATTTTGGGGCGTTACAACTCTACCCTCCTTATTGAAATTTCGTCCTCGAAATTTACGTACCAAATAAATATGGGTAAAGACTTAGCATATCAGCTTCTGTTTCCCACGTTGCTTCTCGCTCCGACTGGTTGGACCATTGTATCTTAACCATAGGAATGCTACGGTTTCTTAATCTTCTAATTTCTCGGAGGAGAATTCTTTCTGGTCGCTCTTCATAACTTAGATCTGGCGCTAAATGAATTGGCTCATAACTTAGCACATGCGAGGGATGGGGAATATATTTCCTCAAAGTTGATACGTGAAAAACATTGTGCACTGCTGACATTTGTGGAGGCAGCGCCAGTCGATAGGCGAGCGTTCCTACCTTCTCTAATATCTCGAAGGGTCCAATATACCTTGGACTCAACTTCCCTTTCTTTCCAAAACGCATAACTCCCTTCATCGGAGCTATTTTCAAAAATACTCGATCACCTATCTCAAAATTCAGTTCTCTTATTCGATTATCTGCGTAACTCTTCTGTCGACTTTGAGCTGTTTTCATTCTTTCTCTTATTTTTCTAACAGCTTCTGCTGTTTGTTCCACAACATCAGGTCCTAAACCAGCTCTTTCACCAACTTCATCCCAGTGAAGCGGTGTTCTACACTTCCTGCCATACAAAGCTTCATATGGAGCCATTTGAATCGAAGCTTGGAAACTGTTATTGTAGGCAAACTCTACCAGTGGCAAACTCACATCCCATACTGCTGAAAAATCCAAAATACATGCTCTGAGCAAGTCTTCAAAAATTTGAATCACCCTCTCCGATTGTCCATCAGTTTGTGGGTGAAACGCAGTGCTGAACGTCAATTTTGTACCCATAGCTTTATGTAGACTTTTCCAAAAGGCTGATGTAAACTTAGGATCTATGTCTGATACAATGGAAATTGGAACACCATGTAGTCTAACTATTTCTTTAATATACATTTCAGCGTACCTGCTCACCTCATAGGTCGTTTTAACTGGTAAGAAATGAGCAGACATAGTGAGCCTATCAATTATAACCCATATGGAGTTATATCCTTGTACTGTTCTTGGCAAACCAGTTACAAAATCCATCGCTATACATTCCCACTTCCATTCGGGAATCGGCAGTGGCTTCAACAAACCTGCTGGTCGCTGATGTTCAGCCTTCACCAGCTGACATGTTAAACATTCAGCTACAAATTTAGCAACATGCCTCTTCATTCCTGGCCACCAATACAACTGCTGGAGGTCTTTGTACGTTTTCGTGCTTCCTGGATGTACTGAATATGGTGCTGTATGAGCTTCCTTCAATAGTTCAGCTCTTAAATCATCCACTTGAGGTACCCAAACTCTGCCCAACTACCTCACAATTCCATCCTATGCAAAATATAAACTGTTACCTCTTTCTTTATCCTGCTGGACCCATTTCTTCAACTGCTGGTCCTGCTGCTGACCCTCTCGAATTTGATTTAACAAATTTGATCTTACTGAGAGGTCCCCTAAAATCATATTACTGCTGCTGCTGGACACTATTTCAAGTCCAAGCCTTTCAATTTCATTTGCCAATGGCTGCTGGACAGTCAAATGCGCTAATCCTGCTGATTTCCTGCCGAGAGCATCAGCCACTACGTTTGCTTTTCCCGGATGATAACTGATGGTGCAATCATAATCTTTAACTAGTTCCAACCATCGCCTCTGCCTCATATTCAATTCTTTCTGGGTAAAGAAGTACTTCAAGCTTTTGTGATCTGTAAAAATCTCACACTTCTCCCCATAGAGATAATGCCTCCATATCTTAAGGGCAAAGACAACAGCTGCTAATTCCAAGTCATGCGTTGGATAATTTTTCTCATGGTCCTTCAGCTGTCGAGATGCGTATGAAATAACTTTACGATCCTGCATCAGCACAGCTCCTAGTCCCAACTTAGACGCATCAGT
>KQ997936.1:4626-17641 GCA_001598015.1 Dorcoceras hygrometricum | reverse complement strand
GTCCAAAGGGCATAACCAAAAATTCGTAATGGCCATATCTAGTTCTAAAGGCTGTTTTGTAAACATCAGCAGCCTTAATCTTTAACTGGTGGTATCCTGACCTCAAGTCAATCTTAGAAAATACTACAGACCCTCTTAATTGGTCAAAAAGATCTTCTATCCTAGGTAATGGATACTTATTCTTAATTGTCAACTTATTTAACTCTCGATAATCTATACATAATCTCATACTCCCATCCTTTTTCTTTACAAACAAAACAGGGGCTCCCCATGGCGAAGTATTGGGTCGAACAAATCCTTTTTCCAACAGGTCCTGTATCTGTTCTTTTAATTTCTTCATCTCTGTTGGAGCTAATCGATATGGTGGTCTAGATACTGGAGCAGCTCCTGGGATTAGATCAATGGAAAACTCCAACTCCCTGTCTGGTGGCAATCCTTGAATATCTTCTGGGAAAACTTCAGGGAATTCATTTGCTACTTCTACTATGGACAGCTGGGGCCTATCAGTAGCGGCTAATGATGATATAGTTGAAGGAATTTTATTATCATGTTTGGCCAAAAAGTGGAATGATTCTTCTCCTGCTGGATTAACAGCAACTGCTCGCAGTTTAAAGTCAATCACTACCCCAAACTTAGTTAGCCAATCTATTCCAAAAATTAAATCAAATTCTGGCATTGGTAACACAATTAAGTCAGCAGTAATCTTATGCCCTTGAAGTTTAAGCTCTAAACTTCTAAATAATTCATGCGATACTAGTTTTTCCCCTGATGGTACCAACACACAATAGCCTATCATTACTTGCTCCGGCTGGATTGATAATTTCTTAACAAATTCAGCAGAAATGAATGAATGCGTAGCTCCTGAATCTAACAAAGCTAGAGAAGGAAATCTAGCTATCGAAATTTCACCTGTAACCACCGTAGACTCTGGAGGAGCTTGATCAGCAGTCATCACATAGGCTCTGCTGGTCACCAGTTGCTTAGACTTTGGACAATTCTTCAAAATATGTCCAGGCATTCCACACTTATAGCAGACGTTTTGTCCAAGTCTGCATTGTCTCAAATGAGGCTTTTGACACTTAGGACATAATGGCCTATTATTACCAGCAGGAACGCAGCTTATAGGTTGAATTTGTAGAGGCTTTTGCTCCTGAGGCCTCTGCTGGTTCTTGCTCTGTTTCTTGAATGGCCTTGGATCCTTCTACTGAAAGGCCTGTCTCTTTTGCTGCCTCTCTTCATCGAGATCTTTCCAATCTCTTTCGATTTGCAGGGCTCTATCCACTGCTTCCCTGTAAGTTCTTGGCACTGACAGCCTCACATTCATCTTAAACATTGGTTTCAACCCTTCTACGAAGTGACTCAATTTCTCCTCTGGGTCACTTCCTATCAGTGGCACAAAATAGCACCCTCTTTCAAACGTCCGCACATACTCCTGTACGGTTGAACTCCCTTGCTTGAGGGTCAAAAATTCCCTCTTCAATTCCGATCTTTTCCCCGCTGTGAAATATTGCTCATAGAATATTTGCTTGAAGTCTGCCCAGTTGAGATTCAGCAGATCCACAGACATCTTGACTCCTTCCCACCAGATCATTGCATCTCCCCTTAGCATATAGATAGCGCACCTTGGCCTATCAAAATCAGACAGTTGGAGGTACTCGAAAATAACCTCCATGGATTTAATCCAACTTTCTGCAACTAGTGGATCAGTAGTCCCACAAAATTCCTTAGGCTTCTGGCGCCTAAATTTCTCTTGGGGATCATCGTTACTTGGTCCCCTGCTGCTGTAAGAGTGGCCATTTCCTCTGTTGTTATTTTGTTCTACCAGCATTCTTAATAACTGAGCGATGTTAGCATTGTTATCACTCTCTGTTTCTTCTAGAGGAATACTGCTTCTAGTTCTTCCTCGTCCTCTTCCTGACATTCTATATTCTATAGCCCATAATCCACCATATGCATAAATCAGAACATGCTAAAATAAAAACAATGCTCTGTAAATAAACTCACAACTTAGAAGAACAGACGATGAACTTTGATCCAGCTGATGGTGCATGTGTTTATCTCAGGAACGTTGCTCTGATACCATGTTGTGAACGCCCGAACCCAACGGGGCCACGAGAATTGGGGTAAACAAAAATTTTCGAATAAAAGAAGGGCTAAAAGATAATTTGTTATAAGCTGCATTTCTTATAAATCGAAAGAAACCAAACACAAGACAAAATCGAAGATCAGCAGGTACTTAAGTTCGCGCGCTACTGCTAAACATTTGCGGAAAACAGAGTATTTCATATAACTTTGCAATTGCGGTTTACAACAACTGATATTCTATGTAAATATACAACCATTGCTACTGATTTAATACAGTACATCTTAATCAAAACGATACAACTTAGACATGGAAAACGTAGGCCTTGGATAAACACAACGCCACCCATCTGCTGATATCAAGTTTCACCTGCTGTTCCTCCACCAGTTGTCGTACCTGCACCATTTTAAAAGCTAGTGAGCCTAAAGGCTCAGCAAGTAAAATTTGAGTAGTAACAATTTCATAAAACGCAGGCAGACATCTGTGCAATTCATATGTTAAGGAACTTCAATATACCATATCATTTTCGTAAACATTTCAATGGCAGAAACAGGGGATGATAACCCAGCTTCTCATTTCTTTCAATTTCATTTTCAGTTGATCATGGCATATAAGTTCTATGTGGTCCAATTTGCACTTTGATCAAAATGACTCCCGATATCAGTTTTAGCATATAGCTCATATGAAAGGGCAGTCGACAACTTCGACAACTGCTCACCCTTCTCCTTGGTGACCGTAACTATCTATGCCATAATCTAAAACATCTTTTGTTCCTTAACAATCTTTTCTTTAAACATTCCTGTAAATCATCGGGTTCCATCATTTTAAACATTTGCTTCCCATTTTAAAACTTTACTGAGTATTGAATTCGACTTTGGAATCATATCGTTAAACTGGAACTGGTTGAAAGAAAACCAGTCGCAAGGAATAGTACCAGTCGCAAGACTAATACCTGCTGAAATGAATAGTACCAGTCGCAAGACTAATACCTGCTGAAATGAATAGTACCAGTCGCAAGACTAATACCTGCTGAAATGAATAGTACCAGTCGCAAGACTAATACCTGCTGAAATGAATAGTACCAGAATTCTAACAAAGGAAATACAGCTGCTGAATTTAAAATCACAATGTAGCTGCTGATTCCTAATCAAAGTTAAACAACTACTGATATTAATAAGGAAAGACGCATCTGCTGATGAACAGTGCATCTGCTGAAATTCAAGAAGACGCTTGCAATATCTAAACAATGATTTCGCTACCAGTCGTCGCCCATTAAACCAGACTTTATACTGATTCAACTAACAACTACTGATTACAAAACCATCAAATTTCGACATTACAACTACAAGAAGAACATTCGTAAACGCTATAACCATACAGCTGCTGAATCTTAACAAGTAGATACAGCTGCTGAATGCATAACTCAACATTTGTAATATCAAAACAACAACGATGCCATCAGCTGCCACCTATCAAACCATACCAATGATTCAACCAGCAACTACCAATTACACAGTTATCAAATTCTAATATTACAGCTACTGCAAGAAGAACTTTCATAACCTTTCTGGAAATGAATTCGAATTCTCAATACATATAAAACTTCATAAACTTTCTGAAAACATCCTGGAAGCATCATGAACATCAAAACATCATTTTCGAACCCATGTTTCCTTCCTTATCATGTCTAAATCACTTCAAACATGAACTTTCAATATATCAATAACATACAGGCAAGCAGATCCATTAAAACACAATATATGCTTCAAATGGTGTAGAAAAAGATCAGCTTTTACGTGCCTTATTTTGAAGCTTTGCAACAACAGCAAATTCCTGCAGAAATCCTCCCTTTGAGCAACGCACGAATATTTTCTGAAATTTCTTTGAAGAACACTTTAAATCTTTTCTTTGCAAATAATGAAAGTTTTGCTTTGAAAACAGGCTTTTATATGAAAGGGATTAGTGGCAAGCTACTTGAGAAATCAAGCATGACACACTTTCAAAATTTAGTAAAATTCCCTTCATATCATTTTAATTTGTAAAACACCAAACCTTCTCTTAAAGAAAGCATTTCACCTCCTTAAAACATTTTCCAATCGATTTAAAAATCAGCTCGTGCATCGCTACTTGGAGTTACCTGCTGAAACCAGCCGCAGCGCATCTTACCTGCTGATATGAACAATTCAGCAGATACATAGTATTTAAAATTGCCAAAATGGCCCATATGATTTATGAAATGCATAAATATGGTCCTAGGGATTTTGGGGCGTTACACTTATTGTTACCTGCTTTATATGAGTTTGAGTCAACTTGTATTTTGATTATGAATATTTTGAATGATGATTTTGAGTTCAGGCCCAAATGATTTCGAAAAATTTTTAAGCCCTATTTTATGCTTTCTCTATTATGTGCTTAATTGTGCTGTAATCTTGAGTGATTAGCACGAGGCCTGACATTTTTGGTATCAGAGCTTAAACTGGGATAAGATCGATTTCTTTTGATCACACTCGAGTCTGGGCACAGAGTTTTGATTTGATTTTGATTGACTCGGTGACTTATGTGATCTCTTATCTGTTTATGTGATATATCTGCTGTGAGATCTTATCTCTAGACTTGTTTAGATGCCGTCGAGGAGAGGAAGAGGTAGGACGACTAGACGTACCGAGGAGGAGTCTAGGGTAGGTAGCGATGATGATGTTCATCAGGTTGAGAATGTTACTAGACAGATAGGCGAGATGGAGTTGGTTTTAGCTAGGTTTCAACGGACGAACCCTCCGACGTTTTCTGCAGGTGAGGGTGGTGAGATGGCTGAGGCTTGGTTAGTTCAGATGGAGGAGTTGTTCGATACTCTGTAGTACGCTCCTGAGAAGAGACTGAAGCTGGCGGTGTTGCAGCTGAGAGACAACGCACAGCGCTGGTGGAGAGGTACTTCTCGTATCCTTTGTGATAGTGTGGCTGTGATCACTTGGGAGAGCTTCTGTGAGGCGTTTCTACATGAGTATACCCCGGAGTCCTTCTATAACAGTCGCGAGCGAGAGTTCGAAAACCTGAAGCAGGGTAACTTGCGAGTGGCTGAGTATGCCCGACAGTTTTCTGCTCTTTTGATCTATGTGCCGCACGTAGCCAACCAGGAAATGATGAAGAGGAACAAATTTCTGAAAGGCTTGAGGCCTGATCTATACCGGATGGTTTTGTCTGGTTCACCTGCGACCTACATTGAGGCAGTGAACCGAGCAGTGGACATTGAGGAGAGTTTACTGGAGGAGGATGCTCCGACTCAGCTGACTACTGGACGCACCTATTAGCCTGTTCATGATGTGTCGCAATCTTTATATTCTCCTCAAGGGTCGCAGCAGCAGACGAATCGCCAAAGGTTTCGACCTCGAGGGAAGTAGTTCAAGAAGAAGGCAAATTCGAGTTCCTCTGATTCTGTGAGTTCTGGTAGCAGTGGTTCTGGCAGTATGTCTTGTGGACAGTGTGGGGGGGAAGCATCCTACTTCGCAGTGTCGTGGAGTTCAGGGGTATTGCCGTAACTGCGGACAGCCTGAACACTTTGTTAGAGTGTGTCCTTTGTTGAGGGGTCAGTCTTTAGTTCCTTCGCAGCAGGGATCGGCTGGTGGTTCTTCTCAGAGACCGCAGTTTCCTGCCCTACCCAGCGATCTGGATCCCAACCCCATGAGCCTTCTAGGTTTGGAGTACCTTCGAGACCTCAGTTCCAGATTCCACAGCAGGCCCAGGCAAACGCCTTGACGAGAGAGCAGGCTGAGGAGACACCTGCCATAGTGATCACAGGTACATGATCTATTTTTGATTATCCTGCGAGAGTTCTATTTGACACTGGAGCATCACACTCTTTTATTTCTGAGTTGTTTGTATATGAGCATGGGTTGAGTTCTTCCCCATTGTGTGACGTTGTCTCTGTGTCTACCCCTGCTGGTGTGAGTCTATGGTCCCGTGAAGTGGTGATGGATTATGTTCTTCGATTTGATGAGCATGTTTTGGTGTCCAATCAGATTGTTTTGGGAATCAGAGATTTCGATTGTATCTTGGGGATGGACGTATTATCTAGCTATAAAGCTACTGTTGACTGTTTTCATGATGTGGTGAGATTTCGCCCTGATTCGGGTGAAAGGTGGGAGTTCTACGGTGCTGATTCACGCTCGAAGATTCCAATGGTGTCCGCCATGGAGATGTTCAGCCTGCTATCGCTGGATAATGCTGGATTCATGATTTATGCACTTGAAATTTCCCAAGAGCAACGATTGGAGTTGAGTGACATTCCGATCATTCAAGAGTTTCTCGATGTGTTCCCGGATGAGATTCTTGGATTCCCTCCGAGACGTGAGATCGACTTCAGTATCGATTTGGTGCTCGGTACCGCCCAGATTTCTAGAGCTCCGTATCGGTTGGCGCCAGCAGAGTTGAAAGAGCTGAAGGATCAGCTGAGAGATCTCTTGGAGAAAGGCTTCATCAGACCGAGTATGTCGCCTTGGGGAGCTCCGATTCTTTTCGTGAAGAAGATTCTACCCAGATACTCCTAAACGCACCTAAAGGCTGTCAACTTATAGGCGACGATGAAGAACAAGTATCCTTTGCCGAGGATTGATGACTTGTTCGATCAGTTGCAAGGATTGGTCGTATACTCGAAGCTTGATTTGCGCTCTGGTTATTACCAGTTGCGGATTAGAGACGCTGACGTGGCGAAGACATCTTTTCGGACTCGATATGGGCATTATGAGTTTCTGGTCATGCCGTTTGGGTTGACGAATGCCCCAGCTGTTTTCATGGATTTGATGAATCTCGTCTTCAGCGATTTTATCGATTGGTTCGTTATCGTCTTCATAGATGACATCCTAGTGTATTTGAGGAGCATGAGAGAGCATAGGGAGCACCTCTGATTGGTGTTGTAAAGATTGAGAGACTCGCAATTGTACGCCAAGTTCAGCAAGTGCGAATTTTGGCTTGATCGAATTATCTTTTTGGGTCATGTGATTTCGGGGCAAGGGATTTCGGTAGATCCGAGTAAGGTCGAAGCAGTTATTAACTGGGAGAGACCTAGGAAAGTTTCCGAGATCCAGAGCTTCTTGGGATTGGCTGGCTATTACAGGCGTTTTATCGAGAAGTTTTCTTCGATACCCAGGCCGATGACTCAATTGACTCAGAAGGATAGGAAGTTCGTTTGGACTGACGAGTGCGAGTATAGTTTTCAGACGTTGAAGGAGAAGTTGACTATTGCTCCTGTTTTGGCTCTACCGGTTGGATCGGGAGGACTCGTTGTGTGCTCCGATGCTACTCTCAATGGTTTGGGATGTGTTCTGATGCAGAACGGGTACGTGATTGCCTATGCGTCTCGACAGTTGAAGCCTCACTAGACGAGGTACCCTGTTCATGATTTGGAGTTGGCTGCGATAGTGTTTGCCTTGAAGATTTGGCGACATTATCTGTATGGTGAAGAATTTGTGGTGTACACCGACCACAAGAGCCTGAAATATATCTTCACGCAGTCTGATCTGAATATGAGGCAGCGACGTTGGATGGAATTGCTCAAAGACTTTAACTGTGAGATTCAGTATCAGCATGGGCGGATGAACTCGGTTGCCGATGCCTTGAGTAGGAAAACCCAGCCTGTGATGCTTTCGTTTTTGAGTGTCTCAAAAGTCTATGAGCAGTTGAGTACTTCTGGTTGGCGATTCCAGCCGGGTGATCAGTACTTCATGGTTTCTTCGATTCAGGTAGAACCGCAGATTGTGAGAGACATCAGGGAGGCGCAGAGGACTGATCCATATGTTCATGAGTTGAAGATTAAAGCCTGAAGTGGTCAGTATGATGATTTATCTGTTACTTTTGATGGGTGTCTAAGATTTCGAGGAATATTGGTGGTTCCGAACTTGATCGATTTGAAAGACACCATCCTGAACGATGCGCATTGTAGCCGGTATAGTGTGCATCCGGGCGAGAGGAAGATGTACCATGCCTTGAAATCTCACTACTGGTGGGAAGGCATGAAGAGCGACATCTCTGGTTTTGTGGCTAGGTGTCTGAATTGCCAGCAGGTAAGGCTGAGAGAGTGAGACCTGGTGGATTGCTACAGAGTTTGGAGGTGCCCCAATGGAATTGGGAGCACATCGCCATGGATTTTGTGACTCATTTACCTCGATCGAGTAGGGGATGCGATGCGATTTGGGTGGTGATTGATAGACTCTCGAAGTCAGCCCATTTCATTCCCTATGATGTGAGGTGTTCGATGAAGAAAATGGCGAAATTGTACATCGACCATGTGGTTAGAATGCATGGAGTTCCTGTCTCGATAGTGTCTGATAGAGATCCAAGGTTCACTTCTAGTTTTTGTAAGAGTTTGCAAGCAGCGATGGGTTCGAGATTGGCTATGAGTACAGCCTACCACCCACAGACAGATGGTCAGTCTGAGCGGACCATTCAGACTTTAGAGGATATGTTGCGGGCAGTCGTGATGGATTTCAGTGGTGGCTGGCAGGATTCCTTGTCCTTAGTTGAGTTTTCGTATAATAACAGCAACCAGGTGACTATCGGGATGGCTCCATTTGAGGCGTTGTATGGTCGTAAGTGCAGATCTCTGATTTGTTGGGAAGAAGTTGGTGATGTTGGGATTGATCCGGATCCGCACCCCGGCAGGCAGCGGAAGAATAAAATAGAGTACCGGGATGCGATCAATACGAAAAATTAAACAGTTCTACGTATCAACATACATAGGGTGTTTCAACGAATTACCTGTCTGGCACTTGTGCCTGGCTCCAACCGGTGTTTCAAGAACCCGGCGCTTCTCGGTTGATTGCGGTAGATTCGTCAATCCGGTCCACGCCAGATTTGAAACTCCTTCGTCAGACTGCACTAGAAGTCCTGACGAGATCAGCACATGATAGCCGTCATACCCACTATCACATCTAACATACGCTTTAGTGTAATCTAGGTCTTTACTCAACACAATTGTAAATCATTACACACATAATGAAAGTAAAGAGTGCCATATAAAAGAATGCGAATATCATATATAAAGATCGTTTGTACAAGAGTCAATGAAAACCCACACGCCACAAGTTGGCTAGTTGGGCATCTACTCTAACAGGTGAGAAACAGCTTTCTACCCCTAAATTTGTGCAGCATATGAAAGATCATATTGATTTGATTCGAAGTAGAATGAAGGCTGCACAAGACAGATATGCAAGCTATGCTAACAGAAGACGCAGACCTTTGGAGTTTGAGGTTGGCGATCTAGTATTTCTCAAAGTTTCTCCTTTCAAGTGCATGATGAGATTAAGATTTAAAGGCAAATTAGCTCTTAGATTCGTTGATCCCTTCGAGATTGTTGAACGGATTGGACAGTTGGCTTATCGATTGAAGCTGCCTGACGAATTAGCAGCGATACATGACGTTTTCCATGCGTCAATGTTGAGAAAATATGAGCCAGATCCGTCCCATGTTTTGAGAACCGACGAAGTTGAGCTGGATTCTGCCTTGAGCTATGCCAAATATCCAGTGCAGATCCTGGATATAAAGGAGAAGCAGCTGAGGAACAAGATAATTCCGTTGGTGATGGTCCAATGGAGTAAGCATGGCCGAGAAGAAGCTACCTGGGAGGTTGAGGAGAAGATGAGACAAGACTGGCCTCATCTGTTTGAGCACTGACGGCATGAATTCCAGGTAATTTCTAAGCTTTGATTTGAGCTTGTTTAGTTGTTTGAGATTGAATTGAATGTTTGTTTGATTCTTCCCTGTGTTTGCCTTTGATTTCGAGGACGAAATCTCTTAAGGTGGGGAGAATGTGAGGATTGAGAAATTCAAATTTAGAAATTTCGAATTTTCAGATTTCAGATTTGTGATTTTGGTGAAATCTAATTTTTCAGACTCTCGTAGAACATTTCAGATTTCTAATCGCAGGATTTATCGGGTGAAATCGTGTGGAATTCGGAGTTGAATTGGTGGATTGTCGATAGAAATCTGAATCCCAGGAATATTCAGATGTTAACGCTCGATTTTAACGCAAGCGAAGAGGTCTGTTGAGTGAAATCTGCTCGTGGAAGTATCGGGTGACGTCTGATGGTTGATTGTGGCGCGGAAAGTAGCGCTGTCGTTTTGTGAAATCTGGTAGTTGAGTGTAGCATTGGAAGCTATACGCCGTCGTTTAGCTTAGTTCAGATGTCTCGTCAGCAAGAGGGATCTGATGGCTTAGCGCGCGCATGCGAGGATTATCGAGAGGAGGACACATGTTGGTCAACTGAGGGGTTGACTGCTGGTGCGTTAGCGCGTTCAGTTAAGAGATCTGCTTTAGTTTGTTGAACGCGGGCGGTAGTTCACATATAGAGATCTGATTTAGCGTGAGCGCTAATTTTGTTTCAGCGGTGCGTCGTCTTTTTTGGCTAGTAACGCTTAGAGTTTTTTGTCTTGTGCAATCGGAGGGATCTGCTGTATGTTATCGCTGAACTCTTTCAGATTTCTCGGAGACGGCGTCGTTTTGCTTTGTTAGAGGGAACCCCGATACGATGTCGTTTAGATTATTGCACGAGCATTTAGAGTTAACGCTGGAATCTGATCGGCGTTTAAGCGCAGATGTGAGGGATCTGTCTTGCGAAATATTGATGCGGGAATCTGTTTTTGTCAATGATTGGATTGTCCAGTAGCGTTTAAATTGGGGAACTAAATATAAGTGTTGGACAACACTTAGAACATTTCTTTAGACCCCGATATTCTAGAAACCCTCGTTTTAGCTACTGTTCACCCGAACTTTTCTTCCCTAGATTTCTGTAGATTCCAGACTTTGTTTTGGATAAACTTGGTGGCGCTGAACTCCCCTTGTTTAGCTCTTTCGATTGCTACCCTTTTTAGGCTGTGGAACGACTTGAGGAAGAAAGCACGAAGTTGCTGCTCGTTCGAAGATTTCTGAGAATCTGATCGGTTTGTTCTTTCGCTAGTTTCAAACTTCTGGGTAAGAGTTCTTCTCGGTTTTGAGCTTTGCCCTTGTTGTTAATACCTGCGTAGACTTGTAGAACCTGTTTGAGTTAAAAGCCGTGGGTAGGATGTTTAAAAGTTCAGACCTAGACTGTAATTTATTTGAGTTATGCGATGCTTTAGCAGATTTCAGCTTCCAGGAAGATTTCTGCCGTGAGCACTGAAGCCAGAAGAAAGCTGGTTGTGTAGGTTGTGTTCGGCTGTGCTTGGAGAAATCTGAATTGCGCCATTTTGGAATTTCCGTGCTCTGTTCTTAATCTGTGAGGTAGAATTAAGCTGTGGAAGGTACGAATTTGAGCAATTCTGGACAGCTTTGATGCATGAGCATGTGTATATTTCAGGCTGTGAAATCTGGTTGATTTTGATGGCTGTATTTGCGTGAGAAGAATGTGTTTTATTGATTGATTTATGTTCTGTTTCACGTACTGTGGACTTGTATGCATTGAGCATTGATTTCTGAATGGCATACATGCATACATCTTGAGCCTGTTGTTACAGATTGATTTATGACCTGATTGAGAGCCATTTGTGACTGGCCGACAGATGTGTCGTGCCCAAAAAGTCCAACGCTATCATCGGAGTGGTGACTGCCGGATTCGAGTGTCTACCACCGAGCTGTGATGGGCTGGCGGGCCCCGATGATCACGGACCGATGATTTCCACCGGCCGATTGGCTGTGCGTGGTATATAGGCCGCTTGAGATGATTTTCCAGTCATTATGCTGGTCTAGCTATCCGATCCTTGATAGCCCTCATGCATTTCATAGCATTGATTTATAACATGTTGCATGATTAGCTGTTTTGATAGCTCTTCGTACTGAGGCTTGACCTCATATTTCTTTTCCTGCTTTTGTGTTGTTTGGGTCTGTGTTACCCATTTGCAGGATCTTCAGGTAACCAAGCTGGACCAAGTGGAGTGCCAGCTGGTCGATCCCCTTTTCCTTGAGTCCCAGTTTATTTTATGATATGTATTAAACCGAGGGATGCCCCGTGTTTTATTGTATTGGGGATCTATATTTGAGTTGAGACTTATTGTTACCTGCTTTATATGAGTTTGAGTCAACTCGTATTTTGATTATGAATATTTTGAATGATGATTTTGAGTTCAAGCCCAAAGTATTTCGAAAAATTTTTAAGCTCTATTTTATGCTTCCGCTATTATGTGCTTAATTGTGCTGTAATCTTGAGTGATTAGCACGGGGCCTGACATGAGTAATCGGGTCGATTAATTCATGTATCGGGTCAGGATCTCAGAATTGAAAGTACTCAGACTTGATTCAGAGGCTTTAGTAATAGATTCTGTTCGACTAAACTGGTAGAATTCAGATTCGAGAGTATCAGATGTGAACAGACTCTATACAAGAAATTCAGATGTGAGTAACAGGAAGTCAATCCCTATATGCTGTTAGAGTAGATGCCCAACTAGCCAACTTGTGGCGTGTGGGTTTTATAGACTCTTGTACAAACAATCTTTATATATGATATTCGCATTTTCTAATATGGCATTCTTTACTTTCAATATGTGTGTAATGATTTACAATTGCGTTGAGTAAAGACCTAGAATGCACTGAAGCGTATGTTAGATGTGATAGTGGGTATGACGACTATCATGAAACACATCTAATAGTCGCTGTGTATTCTGAACATGTTCCTAGTCGATTGGGCCGTCAAAATGAGGATAAGGCCGCCCGAGTTCGAGACTAGTATCTGCGATGCGAAGTACCATGTTTCATATGTGTGTAATGATTTACAATTGCGTTGAGTAAAGACCTAGAATGCACTGAAGCGTATGTTAGATGTGATAGTGGGTATGACGACTATCATGAAACACATCTAATAGTCGCTGTGTATTCTGAACATGTTCCTAGTCGATTGGGCCGTCAAAATGAGGATAAGGCCGCCCGAGTTCGAGACTAGTATCTGCGATGCGAAGTACCATGTTTCATTGGTA
>KQ997874.1:222393-239440 GCA_001598015.1 Dorcoceras hygrometricum | reverse complement strand
TGTCCCCGGTTGCTTCATCGGCCGGCCAACAGCGCGCCATCTTGCGCGCGGCGAGAGAAGGGCGTCGTGCGTCCAATGCGTGGCCAGCGCGCAACGTCTCGGCCACCATCGTCGCAACGCATCGGGCAGCGGCGCTTCGCCATCGCAACAAGGTGCGGCCAGCGCACTCCCTCCGTGCGCGACCAAAACACGACATGCGCGTCTTCTCAGCGCGCAGGCGTCGCGCGCGCTCGTGTGCGCGGCGGTGGAGATGGGGCGCCGCCATGCGCGGCGGCGCCGTGGCCAACGTGACGATGAAATTTCTTCGTTTCGATTCTGAAAATTAAAACATCAGATACAATTATGGCAATATCGTATGATCAGATCCGGGAAAACACTGGCTCTGATACCACTGTTGGGGAGCACGGTCCCGTCTCCCCCTCGAGCCCCATACGCGGCCAGCGCGCAGTCGTCGCGCGCGCTCGTGTGCGCGGCGGTGGAGATGGGGCGCCGCCATGCGCGGCGGCGCCGTGGCCAACGTGACGATGAAATTTCTTCGTTTCGATTCTGAAAATTAAAACATCAGATACAATTATGGCAATATCGTATGATCAGATCCGGGAAAACACTGGCTCTGATACCACTGTTGGGGATCCGAATCCGCCCCCAGGCGAGGCAGCGGAAGAACATAAAACAGGTGCCGGGAGACGATCAATACGAAAACAACAATTCATAATTGTCATACATAGGGCGTTTAAGCGGGTTACCTTGCTGGCACTTGTGCCTGGCTTCAACCGGTATTACAATAATCCGGCTCTTCTCGGTAGATTGCGGTTGATTATCGCCCATCCGGTCCACGACCAGATCCGAGACTCCTTCGTCAGGCTGCACTAGAAGCGCTGAAGAGATCAGCACAAACGGATTCTCCTCGTCGAACTGGCCGGAAACAATTTTCCGGCGACGATCGGCGGCGGCGGCGGCGGCGCGTGGGAGGCAGCGGCGGCGGCGGCTTATTCGAGAGAGGGAGGCGGCGTTGGTGCTTAGGGTTTAGAGTTATATGAGTTGAGTTGTGAGTTGAAGTCATTAAGTCTAATAATCACAATTAAATAGAGTGTTGGACTTGGACCGGCCCAACGGGCCCGGGTCCAACAATGAACATTCAGTTCATTTCCACCACCGAGACTTCATCGTAACTCAGATCGTCGATCAGATAGTACCGATCGACTCAGTTTCCAAAACTGAATAATATGATCTGAAAAACCATTTTTCAGAACCCCAGTGCAAAAAGACCGTTTTGCCCCTCAACAGCGGGAAACCCCGGTTTGACCCCTGTTGACTTTTAGGAAGTCGCACTCCCCGATATCCTCTTCTCGTGCTCAACACATTGAGCTGAGTATCCGTGCGGGAATCTCGAATCTAGTACTTGTGTGACCCTCAATGGTTCAGGGATACAGCTAGCCGTGGGCCCACAACCATTGTGGCTCCGGAATCACAATTCCGGACCTGCCCAACGGATCATGGTAAAGCGTCTAGCAACATCGCCCCATGATCCCCTAGGTATCACTGATAGTGCCTGCAAGAATCAGTTGGTCGTGGTTAGCGTACAGTACGGTCCTTTCAATCCATATATCCCAATCAGATCAACGACCATGGTAAATCGAGAGTCGCTATAGATCCGATAGCTATGCACACATCTTGGAGATCGAATAGTGACATCGCGAGTGTAACTAGGTAAACACATTTACCTAAAACACTTCTAGTACTCTGGTTAGAGATTTATACACTATTATCCCCTCAGATAGCATAGGATATCCACGCATGTCTGCGAGCGGTGAATCCTCGACAACGATGCATCGACTCCTACATGCATCGGGGTCTCACCCAATCCCGACGCCTTATGACTCCAGGTGAGTCGACAAACGGGTCAAAGTGAGACGCCTATCATGTAGAGTCTCAATGACATTTCGAGTCGTGAGGACTAATCAGTACAACCAAGACCTCGGACTTATCCACTCGACAAATGGTAACCACTTGGAAAGTCCGAACGAGGGTAGTTCGATAGATCACCAGGTCACTATCTATCTGCATGCTCAGAACATCACAATGTTCCCTACCAATGAAACATGGTACTTCGCATCGCAGATACTAGTCTCGAACTCGGAAGGCCTTATCCTCATTTTGACGGCCCAATCGACTAGGAACATGTTCAGAATACACAGCGACTATTAGATGTGTTTCATGATAGTCGTCATACCCACTATCACATCTAACACACGCTTCAGTGCATTCTAGGTCTTTACTCAACACAATTGTAAATCATTACACACATAATGAAATTAAAGAATGCCATATAAAAGAATGCGAATATCATATATAAAGATTGTTTGTACAAGAGTCTATAAAACCCACACGCCACAAGTTGGCTAGTTGGGCATCTACTCTAACACTTCCTCCTCGGAAGGTATCACTAGAAGATTTGCTGATTACAGGCCTTCTGCAACCAACCGATCACACAAGCAGCACTTGTATGAACTCCTAGACACTTCACAATCTAACACGCAGACGCAGCTGCTGATTGTTTAAAACACTTGTATATTTTTCGAACCGCTTCACAAAGCCAGTTCGTAAAGACTCAATGAAATACAACAGTGAATACACTTATTTGAGTACTGTAAAATTTCTGGTTTCTAAGACAATGAAACTCGATTCAAGGATTGAACCAGAGATTGAAACTCGAAGATATAACAGTGAATATCAATGAATGAAGATTCTTCGAGTGGTTGAGCTTTTTAAATGCTTTCAATGAAGTGTAAGCTCTAGAGAGATTTTGACTGCGTGACCGTAATATGATAATAGCGAAGGATGGTTTCTTCAATCCAGCTGCTGGTATTTATAGGCTTCGATTGCAACGATCATAAATGCTTCAAAGGAAAATAAATCCCGTTTGAATCACTGTCAAATAGTACGCCGTAATTACTGCTCCACTACAAGGTAAAATTCCCATTGACAGAGCCAATTTGTCGTATTTTCATTTCTGTGCAAAACAATGAAAAACGGCCTCTGTACATCGTACTATTTACCCAAAATAGTACCTACCTTGTCTCCTTAATTCCAGGTAATAGTACGATTCTACAAATCTTTTCCATTTTGAGTATACAATCGTATTTGAATCAATTTGAACTTGCGCCTGAAATTTCTCTTGTTCACCAGCTTCAACACCTTCGTTGTTTATGAGGTTGCGACTGGAAGATGTTTAAATTATGCACCGACTGGTTTCCTTTATACCACGTGCATTTTTCCTCGACTGGTTCTTTATAAATCCAACGACTGGTTAGTTAAAACGCTGACGTTTTAACTTATCCATACGACATCATTTTGCTAAAAACCCTCGAATGGTTAAATATAGCACTGTAGCTCTCGACTGGTTCTACAAACCATCAACTAGATTCACAAATAACTGTAGCTCTCGACTGGTTCCAATACTGTGTCGCTTCAACTTATTCAAACACTGTCGTTTTGCACACGCTAATATTTGAATTCTTGCGTCTGATCATATGAAGCACTGTAGCTTGCGTCTGGAAACAAAAACACTGTATCTTGCGTCTGGTAGAGCAATCCACTGTAGCTTGCGTCTGGTTTTTCATCGACTGAATCAATAACCCTGCGTCTGAATAAACAAAACACTGTAGCTTGCAACTGATTCAATACCAAAGATAAATTCACTATAGCTCTCGTCTGTATAACCCATCGACTGATTGACCACACCACTGTAGCTAACAACTGATTTCACCTCACAGCTGATTTACTGTAGCCACTTCTGGATAAGCCTGTCGACTGGATTCATTACAACACATTGCGTCTGATTATCCAGATTTAACTTGTCATTTTGTTATCACCAAAACCATAAATTTTATCCTAACAATTTCCCCCTTTTTGGTGATGACAAAACCTAGCAGCCGAGATAAATGAATAGATAGAAGTAAATTGCACACGAACTGCTAAATTCAATTTTCATTCACTGAGAAAATAGTACAAAAGATTTGTACAAGTGATTTTAGTCAAAATCCTCTTCTCCTCTTAAATGCTCCACTTCTGCTAAGCCTCCTTTCTCTTTCCTTCCCCCTTTTTGGCATCACCGCCTCTAATGTAATCGACGATGTCACCAATTTGGGTGGAAAGGCTGAGGAGATCTGCTGCGATTTTGGCTTGAAACTCTAATTGTTCACCCCTTATAGCAGCAACCTGCCCGTCCAATAAAAGAAGTTTTGCATCGAGCGCATTGAACTTACTCCTGATTGCCAATGAATCTGTATCAGCTTTAACACCTTGGGCCATAACAGACTTCTTCAATTCATTGATACGAAGGATCTGAAGATCATCTTGAAGTTGTACTTCTTGTCTCGCACTCTGTATAAGACTTCGTAAGTAGTCATTTTGGTGACCCAGAGAGGTTTGAAGACTTCGTTCAGTGCTATGGAGTCGAGAAAAATTTACACTATTATCATCATCCATACGCTGAGAGAGAGAAGATTTCAAATCATCCAGAAGAGAAGAGAGATCAACAATAGCAGCTGGTAGCGAAGTCCGAGCCTCCGTAGTTTCATCCAGGCAAAAATCATTGGAATCAAAATGCATTTGAGAATCACTGGACGAACTTGTAGACTCTTGTTGCTGAGGAATAGAAGGAGAAGACTTTGGACTCTCAACAATGTACAATAGCTCCTCCTGATCAAAAGAACCATCCTTTTGCAAAATTGGAGAGGGAGACCGGTAGACGATAGACCCATCAGAAGAGGTTGATTCAAACTCTTGTAAACTCTGTATATCCACTGAATCCAACTGTACAAAAGAATTAACAAAACGGTTACTGTCCATACCCTGGCGAAAAATTATTTGAAAACCTGCTGGAATCCTTTCAACACTTAAATTAGATACCACGATATCTCTGCAAATATCTTCGCGCACGGGTCTCAAGAAACCAAACATATCGTAGCGGATAACCTCTGTACAAACACGTGCCCATCCCCACGTTTTGATCAAAGAAGGGGCAGCTCCCCAATATTGGAACGGTTCAATCAGACATCCATGTGGAACAGAATCTTCTTCAACCACACTTGCTGGCACTTGTCTCTTATTCACAAACGTGATAACCGGCAACTACTCTTCCCAAAGTCATTGCCCTGAATGGGTGTCCACACCCCATCAATTAACACCATTGGTCGTAACCAGCATTTTGATTTAGCCATAAAGTAAAATTGCTCTAGAACAGCACCACTACCTATAGATGTATCAAGAGACGTAGAAGTGCATGGTTGCTCTATAGGTATGCCCTGCTCTTTCTGCTGTGCGATCAGATCCTCGAACGGTTCAATCAGACATCCATGTGGAACAGAATCTTCTTCAACCACACTTGCTGGCACTTGTCTCTTATTCACAAACGTGATAACCGGCAACTACTCTTCCCAAAGTCATTGCCCTGAATGGGTGTCCACACCCCATCAATTAACACCATTGGTCGTAACCAGCATTTTGATTTAGCCATAAAGTAAAATTGCTCTAGAACAGCACCACTACCTATAGATGTATCAAGAGACGTAGAAGTGCATGGTTGCTCTATAGGTATGCCCTGCTCTTTCTGCTGTGCGATCAGATCCTCAAGTGATTTCGAATGGGCAACAGACGGAAGATCAATAATTTTAGAGGTTGTTGCTGTCCACGGCTACCCAGGAACATGATATTTCCGATGTGATTCCAAAAATTTCATCTCTTTATATTTTGCAAGAATATATACCCTCCTCCTAACAGCCGTTTCCAGTGAATCTGTTTCCGCCCATTCCAACATCAACCTCTCCTTTGCTTTCAAAGCCTTCAAACCATCAAGATCAGTTAACTTATTCAAAGAAAAGGAATGAAAGAATTGAACGACATCTTCCATAACCCGATCTCGCAACTGGACCAAGAAACCACATCTCCACAAATTAACTCCACGATTTCCCTTGCTGGATTGCCTCTACTAGTATTTCTTTCCCTTTGTCATGTATTGAAATGCGAGGAAGACTGGCATAGAACAAATCGCGTTCCTGAACACCAGGGATGCTTATGGACTCGCCAAGCCTGATTTTAGTTATCTCTGCCGCAGTGACTGATGGTAGCATCATGTCCTCAGAAATCTGCATCAATATATCGTCTATGGACATGTGCTCCTCTGTAACTGGCTTGCTGTTCCCGGAAACCTGGGGCTGGTACCCTCCATCAGGGACTGAGGGAACAGTGGGTTGATCAGCAATAAACTCCTCGTTTGTATCACTTGATAAAATCCCCTCAGCATCACGTTGAGCAAGGATAAAAGGGATATCAAACCAGGGAATGGGTTCTTTAGCTTGTGCAGTTGGTTGATCATCACCCTTAGTTGCAGCAGCTGTGTCCAGTTGAGTCAAAATTTGTTCAATTATAGCATCTCGATCATCAGTTGGTTGATCCTCATCAGCTGGTGCAACAGCTGTTGTGTTGCGACTGGTACATCAGCACTAGTTTCTTGTACACCAGTCGCAGTCCCTGCAGCTGGTTGTCCAGCCGCACTCTCACTAGTTTCATTAGCTTGTGCAGTTGGTTGATCATCACCCTTAGTTGCAGCAGCTGTGTCCAGTTGAGTCAAAATTTGTTCAATTATAGCATCTCGATCATCAGTTGGTTGATCCTCATCAGCTGGTGCAACAGCTGTTGTGTTGCGACTGGTACATCAGCACTAGTTTCTTGTACACCAGTCGCAGTCCCTGCAGCTGGTTGTCCAGCCGCACTCTCACTAGTTTCATCAACGTCATCAAGAACCAGCCTCCTCTTCCTCTTTTGAGATTTGCGCTTAGGCTTGGAAGGCTGCTCATCTGGGACATCAGCTGTTGGTTCAATAGTTTGTAGAGGTACTGCCTCTATTCCAGTGGTAGCTGGTTTTCCTTTGGTGGTCCTTTTCTTCTTGACAATCGAAGCCACTTTAGCATCACTATCTACTGGTCGCTTTTTCGACATAGCCCTATTCTTAGGAGTTTTCTTCACCGGTGGAGAAACTGCGGTTTTCTCCATTCCAACTTGTTCATTGATGTGAACAAATCTATGCACCGTCTTCTCATTCAACACTCTGGGAGCAGGGAAAGCACGGGGTTCGCCCAACTCCAATCCAGGTATATTTGACAACACAACACCAATTTGAATAGCAAAGCCTTTTGCCTGCCTAGAACCCGGTGTCACCATAGCTTTCAAAACACCAAATAACAGAGTACTCCAATTGATTTTTACGTCAAACGTGATGGCCGTCATTAACATGAATCTATCACGTGTCACAGCATCGAAGGAACCTGCCTTGACGTAGAATGTTGTTGCTAGAATATTGTGAAGCAGGCTATATTCTATTTTCAATTCCTTTTTGAAACACGAGATGCTAACCTGCTCTTTGGAGTCAGAAAATAAGCTCCGAGCATCAAATACCATATTCTTCGGCACCTCTGATAAATCTGTCAGACCCTCAGAGGGTAGCTCAAACGTCGCTGCAAAAACTGATTCAGAGATTTCAACGGCAGTTCCCCCAATAGTGCTGACTACAAGTCCATCTCTTACAGAACCATTAGCAAAGAAATTGGTGAGAGCGGCTTCATAAAAGATGGAGGGGCAACCCAAAAATTCCTTTAACCCCGTCGTAATTAACGATTCAAACACCGGTGCTAGACTCTCATCTTCCATGCTAAAAACAGAATCAAAATCAATGTTATGGCTGCTGCTGATTAGCGATGATGCCATTATCGTCGGAAACTGAGTGAAAAATTCCTGAAAAGTGTTTGCAAGAGAGAACACAAGAAAGTACGAGAGTAAGATAAAGCAAATGTTGCAAGGTAGGAGACAATGAACAATGGACGCCGTTATATATATGGAATTCGAAAAGTTAAAAACTAGGGAACGGTGTAGATGTGACTTTTGGAATGATGACAAAGACACGTGTCAGTCATAGAGCAACGCGTACTGTTTTTGGAAAAGATTTTCAAAATATTTTAATTGTACCGAGTAAGAGATTTTTTTTTTCCAAAATAGTTTAATTGAACAAAATGTTTTCAAAGGATATTTGTAACATAAATATTTTTAAAAGTAGAAGACGCGCGCCAAAAATATTAAGTCACAACTGCTGCGTCTGGTTTTATAACCTTGCAGCTGGTTTTAATATATCGCAAGGTAGACAAGATCTGGTCACAAACAAGTATCGACTGTATATATGCAACATCTGAGTGTCCATACGCAACATTTTCAGACGATGTCACACTTATCAATCCAGATCTTGGTTCCCCTTGCGACTGGTACTTATCGCCACTGGTATACATTGCGACCGGTATATTCGCGACTGGTATACATTGCGACTGGTATATTCGCGACTGGTATACACTCAACGCAAAATGCTTCCCTCAGCTGGTTGTCTACTGTTCCCCCTGAACACATGACTTGCAACTGAGTTAAGCAATGGCTAACAACCTGAAACTGTTAGTGCACATACAATCAAGGCAATTCAAGGAGACCTAAAATATTTCTAAAATAAGAGAACTTAGCGTCTGGCAGAGGCTTTGTGAAGATGTCAGCAACTTGTTGCTCCGTCGACACGTGCTCCAATCGGACGTCCTTCTTTAGCACGTGGTCTCTGATGAAATGATGCCTGATGTCGATGTGTTTGGTCCTTGAATGCATGTTAGTGCACATACAATCAAGGCAATTCAAGGAGACCTAAAATATTTCTAAAATAAGAGAACTTAGCGTCTGGCAGAGGCTTTGTGAAGATGTCAGCAACTTGTTGCTCCGTCGACACGTGCTCCAATCGGACGTCCTTCTTTAGCACGTGGTCTCTGATGAAATGATGCCTGATGTCGATGTGTTTGGTCCTTGAATGCAGCACAGGGTTCTGGGTGATCGTTATTGCACTGGTGTTGTCACAGAGAATAGGAGCTTCGGAAGCATCATTGCCATAATCCTTCAATTGATGTTGAATCCAGAGGATTTGAGCGCAACAACTGCCAGCAGCAAGATACTCTGCTTCGGCTGTTGACGTGGCAATTGATGTCTGCTTCTTACTAAACCAGGAGATCAGTCGATCCCTTAAGAATTGACATGTTCCACTTGTGCTCTTGCGATCAATCCTGCAACCTACGTAATCTGCATCACTGTACCCAATTAGTTGAAAGCTGGAGTCTTTGGGATACCAAAGACCCACGTTAGGAGTACCCTTCAAATATTTCAATATTCGCTTTACAGCAATGTAATGCGATTGCTTTGGCTCTGCTTGGAATCTAGCACACATACAGACAGCAAACATGATGTTTGGTCTACTATCAGTCAAATATAGCAGAGAGCCTATAATACCGCGATACAAAGATACCTCGATGGTAGTTCCAGCTTCATCTTTGTCCAGTTTAATTGTAGATCTCATGGGAGTCGCTGCTGCTGAACTATTTTCCATTCCAAATTTCTTCAGCAGTTCTTTTGTATATTTCGCTTGGTTGATGAATATTCCATTTTCCAACTGGCGAACTTGCAAGCCCAAAAAGAACGTTAGCTCCCCCATCATGCTCATCTCGAATTTATCCTGCATCAACTATGACTTGCTCAGGTGGATGATTTCTATTCCATCGGAGATCAAGTCCAATGGGATTTGATCCTTGTTCCCCTTGAGTTGCTGGATGGTTAGCAACGAATGGATCAACAGTCGTGAATTGATGTTGTCCATTGTTGGCCACCGCGTCTGATTCCAATTGTTGAGATGTGCTCACGACTGATTGATCAGCCGATGATACCAATTGATGATTTCTTGCGACTGGTTCACTAGTCGATGGTCTTGATGCCAATTGAGAAGGTGTCGCGACTGGTTGTCCAGCTGGTGGACTTGATACCAATTGAAAATTGCTTGCAGCTGGTTGTCCAATCGTTGGTTGAGCATCGTCTGATTGTATATAATCTTGATTCTTCGATGCTTCTCCTCCAGCAGTCGGTGCACTTGTAATTCGATCCTGCGGCTGATCCACGTTAGTCAAATCAATAACAACTGGATTACATGTTGGATCTTGTTGAATATTGTTGTGCGTTGTGACCACTGCTGGTTGTCCCCCCTCAGCTGATGTTCTTTGTGCCATGTCATCGTCTGATTCCTCAAGGGATGTTGATTCCAGACATGAACACAAGTCATGAAGGCTTGCAGCTGAATTTGACTTGAAGCTGGTTTCATTGAAAACCACATGAGCGGATTCCTCAACAGTTAAGCTTCTACTGTTGAATACTCTATACGCCTTGCTCACTGCCGAGTAACCTAAACATATCCCTGCATCAGATTTAGGTTCAAAGGCAGTTAGATGCTTCTTGCCATTGTTGTGAATGAAGCACTTGCATCCAAGCACTCTGAAATAAGAGATATCAGACTTCTTGCTATTCCAGATCTCATAGGGGGTTTTATCGTGCATCCTATTAATCATTGATCTGTTCTGAGTGTAACACGCTGTGTTAACTGCTTCTGCTCAGAATTTTTGAGAAATTCCGGAATATGCAATCATAGATCTAGCAGCCTCTTTAAGAGTGCGGTTTCTCCTTTCAGCTAACCCGTTTTGCTGAGGAGTTCTCGCTGCTGATAGCTCATGCTTTATTCCAATGTCCTTCAGATACGAAGTTAATTTAACATTTAGAAATTCAGTACCGCGATCACTTCTTATCCGGTTGACTGAACAAGATTTGTCATTTTTCAAACGTTTTAAAAGTCTTTTCAGCTGGTCGGCGGTTTCAGATTTTGCTTTTAAAAATAACACCCAAGTATATTTTTAAAAATCATCAACTACTGTAAGGGTGTATGACGTTCCCCCTAAGCTCGTGACTGAAATAGGACCAAAAATATCCATGTGCAGGAGCTCAAGGCAACGGGTAGAATGTTTTCCGCCTTTATTCTTGAAAGTAGATTTAATTTGTTTTCTCAGCTGACAATCTGCACAAATCTTGTCCTTAGAAAAGCTAATTTTCGGCAGACCAGAGACCATATCATGTTGACTCAATTTAGCAATTGTTTTGAAATGCAAATGATTCATTATCTGGTGCCACAACCAGCTCTTGGAAGAGCCAGCTGCAAGGCACAACTGTTCAGTTTCCAGCTGATGACCAGTCGATGATGTAGGTATTCCCCGAACGTTTACCTACCAACACAGTCAGACCACTTGGACTCTGAACCGTGCATGTGTGTTGTTGAAACTGAACTGTGTAACCTTTGTCACACAGCTGACTAATGCTAATCAAATTGTATTTAAGGTTATCAACAACAAGGACATCAGAAATAGAGATGTTACCGTGGATAAGCTTACCCTTACCCACAGTGTTACCGTAAGCGTTGTCGCCAAACACGATTTTTGCGCCTTCGTGAGGTTTGATGTCTGATAGAAGCTGTGGATTTCCAGTCATGTGTCTCGCACATCCACTATCCAGATACCACAATGTTGTTTCAGCCGCTGCTTTGTACATGTTATCCTGCAATCAAACAAGCAACTTTTGGTACCCAATTTTACTTGGGTCCAGATTGCATTACCCCTTTCGGGAACCAGACTTGAATCACTTTCACAGTTTTCCCAGTTTTTGGATCCACGAAAGTCTGTGCAAAATTGTGCTATCTATGGAGTTTTGATTTGACATTTTGACCAACATGATCTCTTCTCGGCCAAGTCTTTTTCCAACCATATTTTGCCTTCCTAAAGTTACGCCGCTGCTGGTTTGGAACATAGGACTTGGAACCAGCTTTCGCGTTGTCCTTGTCCAATCTGTTCTTTAACCAGCTGGGCTTTTAACTCTCAGGCCTTTGATAGCCGATGCCATCTTTTCCTTTTTCTTCATGACTTGACTGGGAAGATTTCTGGTCATCATATCTTATCGACTCGCAACAATCATATATCACGTCAGCTTTGACAAAGCCCATTTTATTGAACTTGTCATACATTGGTTGTGACTGAGTACTTATCTCTCCATCGCTACTATTGCTTCTATTGAACCCCAGGCTAGTTCTAGCACTTGCTAGTTTCTGGCTTTCGTGCAGCTTGTGGAGAGAGCGGGAAGATCGATTCCAGGCGCTCACTACTTGATTCAATGTTTCTATTTTAGCTTGGAGCTCACTGGTCTCATCTTTAAACATCTCATTCTCAGCTGTTAGCCTACTCAACTCAGTATTTAAACTGTCAACGTCCTCAAGCTCAACAGAACTTGATTCAGTCGAACTATTTTTCAGACTTACGTTTTCAGCCTTCACTTCCTCGAATGAGAGAGAAAGCTTCCTGTACTCTATGACCATGTCATTTAGTGCAGTGACAAGGTCATCACGTGTAAATTCAGCGTTGGAAAAATCAAATACCTCGTCATCATCCATCTGGTCAGCCATGAGACAATGAACTTCCTCCTGTTCACTGTCACTTGAAGAGGAACTGCTGCTGGCTCGGAGTCTGAATCTGCCCAGCTCTTGGGGCTTTCCTCAGCCACCAACACCTTGCGGTCATTCCTGCGACTGGGTCTTTTCTCGCTTTTGATCTTCATCCGCTGTCCTTTGATCGATCCTTGAATTTTTCCTTGGATTTGTCTTTGGACCTTTCAACAATTCTTCCATTATCTTCCTCCTCTATTTTGTGTCGCTCATCCTTCTTGTTGTCTCGTCTGTATCTGTCATCTTTCCTGGGTCTGTTGCAATCAGCAGCAAAGTGACCTGGACGATTACAGTTATAGCATATCAAGTCAGATGCAACCTTATCAGATTTATTAAAATTATTTTAAGGAGAGGAAGGGTGGAAGGATCTTCTCATGAATTTCCCGAACTTCTTGATGAAGAGGGACATTGCATCGTCGCTGAGTTGGTCAGCAGACTTGCTGGTTCTAGGAGAGCATGGTTCAGTAATTTTAGCAGCAAGAGCTTTTGTCGGCTGGGAGTTTGATGGACCAGCTTCTGATCTTGTTTCCTGTTCAAATTCGTTTGCCTTCAGATTAGCAAACAGATCATGGAGCTCCAGCTTGTTCAGGTCCTTCGACTCCCTCATGTCCATCGTCTTCACGTCCCATTCTTTGGGCAGTGCTCTCATGACCTTCAGCGCCAGCTCTCTATTGATGTATTTTTTGCCCAAGCTATTCAGCTCAATCACCACAGCGCTAAATCTTTCGTCAAACTCAGCCATCGTCTCTCCATCCTTCATTTTGATTGATTCATATTTTTGCTGTGCCACGGTCAGCTTGTTCTCTTTCGTTTCATCATTTCCTTCGCATATCTGGGTCAGCTTTTCCCAAATGTCTTTTGCTGTAGGACAATTCTTGACCTTGCTAAACATATTCTTGTCTTCATTATTTTCAATGGTCCTTCTGTGATGACATACCACATGTCATCATCCATGGCCGCTAGATGTGCTTGCATCCTAATCTTCCAGTCATCATACTCTTCCCTCGAAAACAAAGGAATCTTGTTGTGAGAGATCGACATATTTAGATAATATAACGCACAAAGCTGTTCAATAACTGAGATGTGCCTGCTCTGATACCACTTGATGGTCCCAGAAATAGGATCAAAGTAAATGGGAGTTCAGAAGGGGGGGGGGTTGAATGAAGATTTTTGAATCTTTTAAAATGTTTTACAACACGGCTTAACTTAAGTCCGAGTTACCAGACTTAAGGTATCTCAGTTTTATGCAAGTTTCTCGGTTAACTTGAAAAGTGCGGAATAAAACCGATTGACTTGTGAAGTAGATAAACACAATATATAAGTGCAGTATGTAAAAGATGAGGGTTCAGAATTTGTTTCTGGAAGTTCGGATATAAATATCCTACGTCTCCCCTTCTTCCTCCTAGGAAGGTATCACTAGAAGATTTGCTGATTACAGGCCTTCTGCAACCAACCGATCACACAAGCATCACTTGAATGAACTCATAGACACTTCACAATCTAACACGCAGACGCAGCTGCTGATTGTTTACAACACTTGTATATTTTTAGAACCGCTTCACAAAGCCAGTTCGTTACAGACTCAATGAAATACAATAGTGAAAACACTTATTTGAGTACTGTAAAATCTCTGGTTTCTAAGACAATGAAACTCGATTCAAGGATTGAACCAGAGATTGAAACTCGAAGATATAACAGTGAATATCAATGAATGAAGATTTTTCGAGTGGTTGAGCTTTTTAAATGCTTTCAACGAAGTGTAAGCTCTAGAGAGATTTTGACAGCGTGACTGTAATATGATAATAGCGAAGGATGGTTTCTTATCCAGCTCCTGGTATTTATAGGCTTCGATTGCAACGGTCATAAATGCTTCAAAGGAAAATAAATCTCGTTTGAATCACTGTCAAATAGTACGCCGTAATTACTGCTCAACTACAAGGTAAAATTCCCATTGACAGAGCCAATTTGTCGTATTTCCATTTCTGTGAAAACAATGAAAAACGGCCTCTGTACGTCATACTATGTACCCAAAATAGTACCTACCTTGTCTCCTTAATTCCAGGTAATAGTATGATTCTACAAATCTTTTCCATTTTGAGTATACAATCGTATTTGAATCAATTTGAACTTGCGCCTGAAATTTCTCTTGTTCACCAGCTTCAACACCTTCGTTGTTTATGAGGTTGCGACTGGAAGATGTTTAAAGTATGCACCGACTGGTTTCCTTTATACCACGTGCATTTTTCCTCGAATGGTTCTTTATAAATCCAACGACTGGTTAGTTAAAACGCTGATGTTTTAACTTATCCATACGACATCGTTTTGCTAAAAACCCTCGACTGGTTAAATATAGCACTGTAGCTCTCGACTGGTTCTACAAACCATCAACTAGATTCACAAATAACTGTAGCTCTCGACTGGTTCCAATACTGTGTCGCTTCAACTTATTCAAACGCTGTCGTTTTGCACACGCTAATATTTGAATTCTTGCGTCTGATCATATGAAGCACTGTAGCTTGCGTCTGGAAACAAAAACACTGTAGCTTGCGTCTGGTAGAGCAATCCACTGTAGCTTGCGTCTGGTTTTTCCATCGACTGAATCATTAACCCTGCGTCTGAATAAACAAAACACTGTAGCTTGCAACTGATTCAATACCAAAGATAAATTCACTATAGCTCTCGTCTGTATAACCCATCGACTGATTGACCACACCACTGTAGCTAACAACTGATTTCACCTCACAGCTGATTTACTGTAGCCACTTCTGGATAAGCCTGTCGACTGGATTCACTACAACACATTGCATCTGATTATCCAGATTTAACTTGTCATTTTGTTATCACCAAAACCATAAATTTTATCCTAACAATTTTCCCCCGCAATCTTACCTGCTGGAATGAATAATTCAGTAGATACATGATATTTAAAATTGCCAAAATGGCCCATATGATTTATGAAATGCATAAATATGGTCCTAAGGATTTTTGGGGCGTTATCCTTCCCCCTTTTTGGCATCACCGCCTCTAATATAGTCGACGAAATCACCAAGCTGGGTGTAAAGGCTAAGAAGATCTGCTGCTATTTTGGCTTGAAACTCCAATTGTTCATTTCTTATAGCAGCAACCTGCCCTTCCAATAAAAGAAATTTTACATCAAGCGCATTGAACCTACTCCTGTCTGCCAGTGAGTTTGTCTCAGCAGAAACACCTTGGGCCAAAACAGCTTTCTTCAATTCATTTAAACGAAGCAACTGAACATCATCTTGAGTTTGGCCTTCTTGTCTCGCACTCTGTATAAGACTTCGTAAGTAGTCATTTTGGTGACCCAGAGAGGTTTGAAGACTTCGTTCAGTGCTATGGAGTCGAGATAAAATTTCACTATTAGCGTCATCCATACGCAGAGAGATAAGATTTCAAATCATCCAGAATAGAATAGAGATCAACAGTAGCAGCTGGTAGCGAAGTCCGAGCCTCCGTAGTGTCATCCAGGCAAAAATCATTGGAATCAAAATGCATTTGAGAATCACTGGACGAACTTGTAGACTCTTGTTGCTGAGGAATAGAAGGAGAAGACTTTGGACTCTCAACAATGTACAATAGCTCCTCTTGATCAAAAGAACCATCCTTTTGCAAAATTGGAGAGGGAGACCGATAGACGGTAGACCCATCAGAAGAGGTTGATTCAAACTCTTGTAAACTCTGTATATCCACTGAATCCAACAGTACAAAAGAATTAACAAAACTGTTACTGTCCATACCCTGGAGAAAAATTCTTTGAAAACCTGCTGGAATCCTTTCAACACTTAAATTAGATACCACGATATCTCTGCAAATATCTTCGCGCACGGGTCTCAAGCAACCAAACACATAGCGGGTAACCTCTGTAAAAACACGTGCCCAGCCCCACGTTTTGATCAAAGAAGGGGTAGCTCCCCAATATTGGAACGGTTCAATCAGACATCCATGTGGAACAAAATCTTATTCAACCACACTTGCTGGCACTTGTCTCTTATTCACAAACAGTGATAACCGGCAACTACTATTCCAGAAGTCATTGCCCTGAATGGGTGTCCACACCCCATCAAATAACACCATTGGCCGTACCCAGCATTTGTTAGAGTAGATGCCCAACTAGCCAACTTGTGGCGTGTGGGTTTATAGACTCTTGTATGAAACAATATTTATATATGATATTCGCATTTACTCATATGGCATTCTTTACTTTCATTGTGTATATGATGATTTACAATTGCGTTGAGTAAAGACCTAGAATGCACTAAAGCACATGTTAGATGTGATAGTGGGTATGACGGCTATCATGAAACACATCTAATAGTCGCTGTGTATTCTGAACATGTTCCATGTCGATTGGGCCGTCAAAATGAGGATAAGACCGCCCGAGTTCGAGACTAGTATCTGCGATGCGAAGTACCATGTTTCATTGGTAGGGAACATTGTGATGTTCTGAGCATGCAGATAGATAGTGACCTTGTGATCTATCGAACTACCCTCGTTCGGACTTTCCAAGTGGTTACCATTTGTCGAGTGGATAAGTCCGAGGTCTTGGTTGTACTGATTAGTCCTCACGACTCGAAACGTCATTGAGAC
>KQ997874.1:201365-218617 GCA_001598015.1 Dorcoceras hygrometricum | reverse complement strand
GTTTGCCACCACTTCCACAAGGCTGGGCATTGGAGGAGGAACTGCAAGGAGTACCTCGAGCAGTTGCGAACTGCAAAAGGTATGTTCTATATTGAAATAAATATGTCTCTAAATTCAACTTCTTGGGTACTTGATACCGGATGTGGATCTCATATCTGCAATGATTTGTAGGTGATGACAGAAGTCGACGTCTTAGAGACGGGTGAGACCCACTTGAGGCTTGGCAATGGAGCAAGAGTTGCTGCAGTAGCTATTAGGAGATTATTTAGTTTATTTTTGTCTTTCAGATTTTTAAGTGTTTTTACGAGACGTTTTATTGTTCCTGAATTGATTTAAAAACATTATTTCTATTCCAATGCTTGATAGAGATGGATATTCTTGTATGTTTGCTAATTCGATTTGCAATATTTACAAGAATGAATGTTTAATTGGAATTGGGGAACGCGAAAACGATTTATACACCTTAAAAATAAAAGGCGTTCCAACTCGTGATTTCGAAGCACACACAACAACGATTAAACGGAAACACGATAACTTGAACCCAGCACAAGTTTGGCACGCTAGGCTAGGTCACATTTCTCTAAGTAGGATGAACAAGTTAGTTAGGAGTGACTTGTTTGATCTGTCAGACATTAACTCTCTACCAACTTGTGAGTCATGTCTTAAAGGAAAGATGACCAAGCAACCCTTCAAGGGTAAGGGTGAGCGTGCTCAAGGCCTATTGGATTTGATCCATACTGATGTGTGCGGCCCGTTTAGTATTGGTACTAAATATGGTCACACATACTTCATCACCTTTCCCGATGATTACTCTAGGTATGGGTACTTGTACTTGATGAAGTACAAGTCTGAATCCTTTGAAAGGTTCAAAGAATTCAAGGCTGAAGTAGAAAATCAATTAGGCAAAAGTATTAAAGCACTTCGATCTGATCGAGGTGGTGAATACTTAAGTGCTGAATTTCAAGACTATCTGAAAGAGAATGGGATTCTCTCACAGTGGACCCCTTCGGCCACACCACAGCTCAATGGTGTAGCGGAGCGTCGTAATCGAACCTTGTTGGACATGGTTCGATCTATGATGAGCTTCACTGAACTTCCTACCTCGTTTTGGGGCTATGCGCTCGAAACGGCGGTAATGTTGTTGAACAATATCCACACCAAGGCAGTGGATAAGACTCCGTATGAGATATGGATGGGCAAACCACCCAAGTACTCATTTATGAGGATTTGGGGATGTCCTGCTTACGTGAAGCAGACAGTGGGAGATAAGCTGGATACGAGATCCATCTTATGCTACTTCATTGGTATCCAAAGAATTCCATTGGATACTACTTCTACTATCCGAGCGAAACAAAAATGTTTGTTTCTAGGAATGCCACCTTTATGGAAAGGGAATTTCTACTTGATAGAAAGGGCAAAATAGTAGAACTCGAAGAGGTTCGAGATCCAATCAAAGTACCAGGTGAGTCTCCTGCACCTACAGAGCCAGTACCAGAAATGGTCGCACCTAGGAAGTCCGAAAGGACTCCTAGGGCTCCTGAGAGATATGGTTTTCTCCTTGAAGATGATCAAGGTGATCAAGTTGTTGGATCTGATCCAAGAACTTTCAAGGAGGCAATTTACGATGCTGATTCTAATTTGTGGCTTGAATCAATGCAGTCTGAGTTTGACTCGATTCATGCTAACCAAGTTTGGACTCTGGTTAACCCTCTCGAAGGAATTGTTCCTATTGGATGCAAATGGGTGTACAAGAGGAAACTTGGGCCTGATGGTAAGGTGATGACTAAAGGTTACACTCAAAGGCAAGGTGTTGACTATGATAAAACCTTCTCGCCAGTCGCAATGTTCAAGTCAATTAGAATTTTGTTAGCCATAGCCGCATGGTACGACTATGAGATATGGCAAATGGATGTGAAAACTGCGTTCCTTAATGGAAACATTAAGGAAGAGATCTATATGATGCAGCCTGAGGGTTTCACATCTGTTGGAAGCGAGCATAAGGTATGCAAGCTTCAGAGATCGATCTACGGTCTCAAACAAGCATCGCGAAGTTGGAACCTGATATTCGATGAAACAATTAAGGAATTTGGTTTCATCAAGAATCCCGAGGAGCCATGTGTTTACAAGAAGGTAGTTAAAAATGTTGTGACGTACCTCGTACTTTATGTTGATGACATCCTACTCATTGGGAATGATGTAGGAATGTTGCAGTCAACAAAAGTATGGTTGTCTAGCAGATTTTCGATGAAGGACATGGGTGAATCATCCTATATTCTTGGAATACAGATCTATCGTGATAGATCTAAATACTTTTGCCTCATTGATTTTCTACTTCAGCCTTGAATTCTTTGAACCTTTCAAAGGATTCAGACTTGTACTTCATCAAGTACAAGTACCCATACCTAGAGTAATCGTCGGTAAAGGTGATGAAGTATGTGTGACCGTATTTAGTACCAATACTAAACGGGCCGCACACATCAGTGTGGATCAAATCCAATAGTCCTTGAGCACGCTCACCCTTGCCCTTGAAGGGTTGCTTGGTCATCTTTCCCTTAAGACAAGATTCACAAGTCGGTAGAGAGTTAATGTCTGACAGATCAAACATGTCACTCCTAACTAACGTGTTCATCCTACTTAGAGAAATGTGACCTAGCCTAGCGTGCCAAAGTTGTGCTGGGTTCAAGTTATCGTGTTTCCGTTTAATTGTTGTTGTATGTGCTTCGACATTGCGATTTGGAACGTCTTTTAATTTTAAGGTGTATAAATCATTTTCGCGTTCCCCAATTCCAATTAAACATTCATTCTTGTAAATATTGCAAATCGAATTAGCAAACATACAAGAATATCCATCACTATCAAGCATAGAAACAGAAATAATGTTCTTTATTAATTCGGGAACAAATAAAACGTTTCTCAATACCAACTTAAAATCAGAATACAGAAATAAGTAAACATCTCCTATAGCTATAGCAGCAACTCTTGCTCCATTGCCAAGCCTCAAGTGGGTCTCACCCTCTCTCAGACGTCGGCTTCTTGTCATCACCTGCAAATCATTGCAGATATGAGATCCACATCCGGTATCAAGTACCCAAGAAGTCGAATTAAGAGACATACTTATTTCAATATAGAACATACCTTTCGCAGTTCGCAACTGCTCGAGGTACTCCTTGCAGTTCCTCCTCCAATGCCCAGCTTGTGGAAGTGGTGGCAAACATCATCGCTCTTGTTTGGTTTAGAAGCCTTTGCCTTTGGCTTCTTGGCGGACTTATCCTCCTTCGCAGAAGCAGAACGCTTCTTGCTCTTGCGTCTGGGCCCCTTCTTTGCAGAGGAAGAAGAACCCAGAAGGAGGACGGGTTTGTCCTTCTTTATGATCCCTTCAAACACTACGAGCATGTTAACCACCTCTTCAAGGGTGGCTTCCAGCTTGTTCATGTTGAAGTTGACCACAAAGGGGTCAAATGCAACAGGCAGTGAGAGGAGAAGTACATCCACAGACAGCTCGTGTGGAAGTGCGATATCAAGGCCCAACAGCTTTTCAACGAGCCCAATCATACGAACCCCATGCTCGTGGACCTAAGTCCCATCATGCATGCGGCTCGTCATCAGCTCCTTGACAGCCGTGAACCTCTCATGTCGAGAGTTCTCCCCATACAGTTCCTTGAGATGAAAGAGTATGGCAGAAGCATACTTTGTCTTCTCAAAGCGCCGTTGCATTTCGTTGGACATCGATGCCATCACATAGCATCGAGCTTTAACCTCGTCGTCCTGCCATTGGTTAAGCGTAATCAGCTCCTCAGGGCTGATATTGGCAGGGGTTTCCTCCGAAGGGCACTTCTCTATCGTATAGAGGAGCTTCTCCGAAGCCAATACAAGATTGAGGTTGCGGAGCCAGTCTTGGTAGTTCAGACCGGTGAACCTGTTGCTATCCAGTATAGCAGCGAGCGGGTTTTTCATCGAAACCATTTTATAAGCAGTAATACTGAAAAGGAAAACAGACATGCATCATTAACTATAAAATAAACGCTAAGAAATAAAACATGGTCGTTAAGTTTTATGAATTACCCTCCCACAATTTTAACGATTTCACCACCCTCTAATGAAATCGAGAAAACAGGTTTCTTTAGTGGGTACACGGAGCCCAATCAAGCGACCATGGACCCGAATAATATCAGCCATCCATGACCCCCAAAAGGTAGTTTTCGATTGCAGCCGGTGCAACCTCCATGTATTCACCTCACGTCCAGTAAGGGCCCAATAATATGACGCCGTTTACTATCACGTGTCAAGATGATCCATCAATGTTGAGTCGTGAAGGACGGTCCCCTTAACGTCCCCAATAATATGAGCCAACGTTAAAGGGAGTTCCTACCGACTCACAACAATTGTCAATGGCGTGGACAGCTTTCCGACATACATGACCCCCTCAATAATATGAGCCGGGCCATGTATACGGGTAGCATCGACGTACACCCATTGTTGACGACTCACAACAATTGTCAATGGCGTGGACAGCTTTCCGACATACATGACCCCCTCAATAATATGAGCCGGGCCATGTATACGGGTAGCATCGACGTACACCCATTGTTGATGGAAGGTATGGTTAATTTAAACAATTTTAAATACCCTTTGGTTTATCGAATAAATATTTTATCTTGATATAAGTTTTAAATCATATTTAAAACGAGGGATTTTATTTTGAAAAACTTTGGTCTCATGCATTTATTTTAAATCAAATTTAAAACATGCAACATGCGGAATCAACTAATCTATATATCAACATATATAAATAAATATTGGGATGATCGATCGCGAGAGCTATGCGGTCCGTGGTTGCCAGTCACGGACCTGGGTCCAATCCTAGGGGTAATGCAATATGCAATGCAATCCTATTACAAAGCTTTCCGATTCTACAGATTTTCGGTCTTCAATATCTTGATCGTCATTGTCCACCGTCTTCGGATGTCCTCCCACTAAATCTGGTAACTTTACATTTAAATTTACCATGACATACAAGGGATACATTTATCAAGGGGTGGGAAAGGGCCACAAACAGGCCCACTTTAAATGATAATCAAATATTTACAAACCGAATCACAAAAACCTATCGCATACACCTAAAAAATTGGGCACGGCTCTCGATCATCCCAATCATGCAATTAATCTAATTAAAATACATAAATTAAATAATCCTATTATTTATCGCAAAATCATATTTTAATCATAAAATCGCATTTTATAATAAAATCGCATTTTTTCGATAAAACCAAATTTTAATCAACAAAATCATATTTCATTATAAAATCATATTTTATAATCAAAATCATATTTTACTAATTTTAATTGTATCAAATTGGGCTTAAAACAATTCTAGGCCTAAAAATCTTAAAATTTCAAAATCGACCAAAACGGGCCAAATATCGCATATCGGCCCGAAAACTTCACGGGCTGCCCGGGACAGGCCCGAACCAAACCCTAGAAGAAATCAGCCGTCACGACATCGCCGGAGCTTCGCCGGAGCGGCAGCTGGCGGCGGCGCCGCCACCATGAAAAATTTCGCGCGGCGCAAAGGGCATGCTCGGCCGCAACATCGCGCGCGCGAGCGTCGATCATGGCACAACAATTTGCGCCACGCCCTGCCGGCCATCGGCCGTGACGCGCGACAACCAGTTCCCAGCGACGCGACGCTCGTGCGCCAACGTGCGCCCAGCAAGTGTCGACGTGCGGCGAGCGACCATTGGAGACGTGCGACAACATGCGCGCAATCATGCGGCCAGCTTGTGACCAGGCGCCGCCCATCGTCGCACGCAAAATGGCCGGCTAGCACGTCGCGCAACCTGTGCACAAAAACAGCCAACGCATCGGGCAGCTTCCAACGTCGCGCGCCATGCGCGGCCAGCGTGCGGGCGTCGTGCGCGCTCGTGCGCACGGCGATGATGATGGGGGGCGCCGCCATGCGCGGCGGCGCTGTGGCCGATGTGATGTCGTTTTTCATTTCGATTCTGAAATTCAAAGGTTAGATACAATTATGGCATAAAACAAAAACATGTGCCAGGAGACGATCCAATACGATTAACAAAACACAAATACTATGACATTCATAGGGTGTTTAGGTGACTACCTTGCTGGCAACTTGTGCCTGGCTCCGACCGGTTTCGTAAAGGAAACGGCACTTCACGGTAGGCGGCGGTAGATATCATCAGTCAGGTCCACGACCGGAGAGGGGATTCCTTCGTCAGCCTGCACTAGAAGGCCTGACGAGATCGGCACGGACGGATTCTCCTCTTCAAGATTGGCCAGAACAATTTCCGACGAAGAGGCGGCGGCGGAGGCGGCGACAAGCGGCGCACGGCGACGGCGGCGTGAGGCTTTGAGGAAGAGAGGGGGCGGCGGCTCTTAAGCTAGGTTTAGGGTTGTGAGTAAGTTATGTTTATGAAGTCTACAAGCCTAATTAAATAGACTTAGTAATAATCTTGGACCGGCCCAACGGGCCCGGGTCCAACGGGTGAACATTCGGTTCATCCCTATCACCGTGACTTCATCGTAACTCCGATCGCCGATCAGATCGGACAGATCAATTCAGTTTCCAAAACTGAGTACTATGATCTGAAAAACCATTTTTCAGAACCCCAGTGCAAAATGACCATTTTGCCACTCAACATCGGCAAATCAAGATTTGACCTCTGTTGACTTTTGGGAAGTCGCACTCCCCAAAATCCTCTTCGTATGCTCAACACATTGAGCTGAGTATCCGTGCGGGAATCTCGAATCCAGTAGCCCCATGATCCCCTAGGTATCACTGATAGTGCCTGCAAGAACCAGTTGGTCGTGGTTAGCGTACAGTACGGTCCTTTCAATCCATATATCCCGATCAGATCAACAACCATTGGTAAATCGAGAGTCGCTATAGATCCGATATCTATGCGTACATCTTGAAGATCGAATAGTGACATCGCGAGTGTAACTAGGTAAAAACATTTACCTAAAACACTTCTAGTACTCTGGCCAGAGATTTATACACTATTATCCCCTCAGATAGCATAGGATATCCACGCATGTCTGCGAGCGGTGAATCCTCGACAACGATGCATCGACTCCTACATGCATCGGGGTCTCACCCAATCCCGACGCCTTATGACCCCAAGTGAGTCGGCAAACGGGTCAAAGTGAGACACCTATCATGTAGAGTCTCAATGATGTTTCGAGTCGTGAGGACTAATCAGTACAATTAAGACCTTGGACTTATCCACTCGACAAATGGTAACCACTTGGAAAGTTCGAACGAGGGTAGTTCAATAGATCACCTGGTCACTATCTATCTGCATGCTCAGAACATCACAATGTTCCCTACCAATGAAACATGGTACTTCGCATCGCAGATACTATTCTCGAACTCGGGCGGCCTTATCCGCATTTTGACGGCCCAATCGACTAGGAACATGTTTAGAATACACAGTGACTATTAGATGTGTTTCATGATAGCCGTCATACCCACTATCACATCTAACGTACACTTTAGTGTATTCTAGGTCTTTACTCAACGCAATTGTTAATCATCATACACACAATGAAAGTAAAGAATGCCATATAAAAGAATGCGAATATCATATATAAAGATTGTCATATACAAGAGTCTATAAACCCACATGCCACAAGTTGGCTAGTTGGGCATCTACTCTAACACGCGAAGCATAAGCTATGACCTGACCATGCTGCATCAACACACAGCCCAATCCATTAAGCGAAGCATCCGAACAAACCACGTAGCCACCTGAACCAGACGGCAAAGCTAACACAGGCACAGATGTCAGCTTCTCTTTGAGCAACTGGAAGCTGTTCTCACATTGTTCCGTCCGAACGAAACGCTTGTCCTTCTGGGTTAGCTGTGTCATAGACTTAGCTATACTAGAGAATCCTTCAATGAAGCGACAGTAATAGCCAGCCAGACCCAAGAAACTACGAACCTCCGTCACACTCCTGGGACGCTCCCAACTGACGACAGCTTGTACTTTACTGGGATCGACAGAAATCCCATCTGTTGAAATTACATGACCCAAAAATATGACGCGATCCAGCCAGAACTCGCACTTAGAGAATTTTGCATACAGCTGCGAGTCTCTCAACATCTAAAGAACAATACGCAAGTGCTCCTTATGCTCCAAAGGAGTCTTTGAATACACCAAGATGTCGTCTATGAACACTATCACGAACTAATCTATGAACTCTCTAAAAACTGGGTTCATCAGATCCATGAAAACTGCAGGGGCATTAGTCAATCCAAAATGCATAACCAAAAACTCGAAATGCCCGTACCTAGTATGAAAAGCAGTCTTAGCGACATCTTGATCTCTTATCCTCAGCTGATGGTAACCTGACCTCAGATCATTCTTCGAATACACAGCCGAGCCTTGCAGCTGATCGAACAAGTCATCGACCTAGGCAACGAGTACTTGTTCTTGATAGTCGCTTTGTTCAGCTGGCGAAAATCTATGCACATCCGCATTGTTCCATCCTTCTTCTTCACAAACAAAATGGGCGCTCCCCATGGCGACATGCTAGGTCTGATAAAACCTTTCTCCAGCAAATCGTCTAGCTGAATTTTTAAATCTCTCAATTCAGCTGGCGCTAAACGATACGGTGCACGAGAGATTGGAGCTATGCCAGGCACCAACTCAATGCTGAATTAAATCTCCCACCTCGGAGGAAAACCAGGAATCTCCTCCGAAAACACATCGGGAAAGTGTCGCGCCACTGGAACGTCACTGAGCTTTACACGCAAAGAAGAAGATGCGTCCAACTCAGAAATCATGAAACCAGCATTCTCCGCCGACAACAAGCTGAACATCTCCATCGCTGAGATTAAAGGAATCTTCGACTGGGAATCCTGGCCGTAGAAGTTCCACTTCTCGCCAAACGAAGGTCTGAAACGTACTATCGCATGGAAGCAATCGACGGAAGCCCTATAACTAGACAACACGTCCATCCCAACGATACATTCGAAATCCCACAACACTAATCTGATCAGGTTCGCCACTAATACATTCTCGCCGAACCTAAGAACACCATTCAACACTACCTCTTGTGAGTACAGGCTCGCGCCAGCCGGAGTTTCAACCGAATCGACATCGTGCAAAAATGTGATATGCAAACCATGCTCGACCACAAATGCATCAGAAATAAACGAATGCGATGCACCCATATCAAACAATACTCGGGCAGGTAAATCAAAGACAAAACAATTACCTGTAATAACTCCACTCGGCGTGCCCTCCGCTTGCTCCCTTGTAAGGGTATTCACTTGGGCTTGCTGGGGCACTGAAAATTGTGGCTGGGAGGACTGTTCGAAACGTGATGGACCAGGCTGCTGAAACGTCCTGAACGGCGTCTCCCCAAATCTCTGCGACTGTTGTTGCTGAAAACCATGACCCCTCGAAGATCCTCCTCGACCCTGAGGTTGGGCTGCAGCTTGCTGATAATCAGCCAATGGACACACTCTCGCAAAGTGCCCATACTGCCCACAAATATTACACGACCCTTGAACACCAACGCACTGCGTCGAAGGGTGCTTGCCTCCACAAAACCCACAAAAATTCCGCCTTGGATCCACTGCTACTTGAACTACCAGATTCAGAAGAACCAGAACCTCCTTTCTTCTTGAACTGGTGGCCACGAGGCCTAAACCTATGGCGTCCTGATTGATGAGCCAAGTGCTATTGCTGCCCGGGAAGGTCGCGATGACTGAGATGACTGGGAAGGTTGTTGCGCCCCCTGAGCCCCTGGACGACTACTCTGCACCACTTGGGGCCTACGGGACCGAGATTCCTCAATCCTTCCTCGATATAAATAGCGTTGTCCACAGCCTCTGCATAGCTCTTCGGCTTGCTTGACAACACCAAGGTACACAGCTCTTCATGGAACCTAGTTCTCTTCGCTCTCTCTCGGCCAGCAACGTGCGGCATATACGCAAGAAGAGAAGAAAACCTACGGGCATATTCTCTCGCAGACATACTAACCTGCTCCAAATTTTCGAACTCACGCTCACGGGCGTTCACATAAGACTCCGGGACATACTCCTGACGAAAAGCATCACAAAAACTGTCCACAAAATCCCTACACCAGTCTCTTCCAAAGTTCTTGAAGTGCCTCTCCACAAACTCTCCGCACCTTTCCTCAGCTGGAAAGTAGCTAGGCTCAACTTGAGCTCATCGTCGTACTACACACGGCGGAACAGACCCATGATATGTTGCAACCACGAATCGGCATCCTCGCTGGACTCATCCCCATTAAAAATATTAGGATTCATGCACTGGAACCTCGCCATAACCAGCTCCATATCGTTCACCCGGGTAGCCAATTCATCAACTTCCTCTTCGGCCTGCCTATCGCGTCCACGAAAAGGAAAACTACGCTGATCCTCGTTCTGACCTCCAGATTCAACCTAAAACTGTCCTCTATCTCTACCCCTACGTCTAGGCGGCATCTAAGGAAACACTAGAGGGTAAGGTCACAACAACAGATACAGCATATAACAATGCAATACAGAAATCACATAGTCAAACACTTGCAACACGCAGCACTGTGCCTAGACTCAAGTGTGATCAAACGAAATCGAGTTTATCCCAGCTTAAGCTATGATACCAAAAATGTCAGACCTCGTGCTCATCTCAGAGTTAAACCACGCAAAACATAGCGGAAGAAAACAAAAGTGGCTTAAAATTTTTCACTTGTCCTGACTGTTTGAAACATATAATTTAAAAATACATGATACTCAAAGTAATCCCAGATTTTATTCAACAAACGAAATAGCAGTACAGCACTTACATAGAAACAAGTACTAGCAACATAACAAAGCAACAGCTGACAGCTACAGCTAAACAGGAACTAACGCACAGGGCATTCCCCGGCTGACAATACTAGTACATTTACGCTATACGCTAACTGGGACACTCTATCCACCTCCTGGGGCACCTCCAGCGGGGTCGAAACCACGGCCCGCTGAAAATCCTTGAAAACCTGAACAACAAATAGGCAAACAAACACAAAATCCCCAGAGGGACCTCGGGTCAAACCCCAGTACAGAGATCAACATAAACAGCAGTAGATAAGCGACGGATAAAATGCAGATTCTATGCATGAGAAATGGGGCAACAGCCGAAGGCTTCAACTGTTGGGGAACCGTGGCGGATCCGGATCCCGTATCCCGGCGAGGCAGCGGAAGAACAAAATTAGGCCGGGAAACGTTCAATACAATTCAGTAATAACACAATATGAACCATTCATAGGGTGTTTCTCGGGGTGTTACCTTTCTCGCGACTGGCACCTGGCTCCAACCAGAATCACAGGGAGACTGGCTCTTCACGGTAGGCGGCGGTAGATTACGTCTAATCAGGTCCACGACCGGAAGGGAGACTCCTTCGTCAGCCTGCACTAGAAGGCCTAACGAGATCAGCACGGACGGAAACTCCTTGAAAATTGGCCGGAACAAATTCCGGCGAGGGGCGGCGGTGCAAGGCGGCGGCGGCGGCGATATTAGAGAGAGGAGGGGGCGGCGGTTTGGAGCTCTAGGGTTTTGTTGTATTAGTTGTAATGTTATTAGTTATGAAGCCCTAGTCTACCTTAAGTAGATTAGTGATGGACTAGGACCGGCCCAACGGGCCCGGGTCCAACGTATGAACATTCGGTTCATCTCTATCACCGTGACTTCATCATAACTCCGATTGCCGATCAGATCGGAACGATCGACTCATTTTCCAAAACTGAACACTATGATCTGAAAAACCATTTTTCAGAACCCCAGTGCAAAATGACCGTTTTGCCCCTCAACAGCGGGAAATCACGATTTGACCCCTGTTGACTTTTAGGAAGTCGCACTCCCCAAAATCCTCCTCAAGTGCTCAACACATTGAGCTTAGTTTCCGTGCGGGAATCTCGAATCCAGTACTTGTGTGACCCTCAATGGTTCAGGGATACAGCTAGCCGTGGGCCCACAACCATTGCGGCTCCAAAATCATAATTCCGGACTTGCCCATCGGATCATGGTAAGAGCGTCTAGCAACATCGCCCCATGATCCCCTAGGTATCACTGACAGTGCCTGCAAGAACCAGTTGGTCGTGGTTAGCGTACAGTACGGTCCTTTCAATCCATATATCCCGATCAGATCAACGGCCATTGGTAAATCGAGAGTCGCTATAGATCCGATAGCTATGCATACATCTTGGAGATCAAATAGTGACATCGCGAGTGTAACTAGGTAAACCCATTTACCTAAAACACTTCTAGTACTCTGGCCAGAGATTTATACACTATTATCCCCTCAGATAGCATAGGATATCCACGCATGTCTGCGAGCGGTGAATCCTCGACAACGATGCATCGACTCCTACATGCATCGGGATCTCACCCAATCCCGCCGCCTAATGACCCCATGTGAGTCGGCAAACGGGTCAAATTGAGACGCCTATCATGTAGAGTCTCAATGACGTTTCGAGTCATGAGGACTAATCAGTACAACCAAGACCTCGGACTTATCCAGTCGACAAATGGTAACCACTTGGAAAGTCCGAACGAGGGTAGTTCGATAGATCACCAGGTCACTATCTATCTGCATGCTCAGAACATCACAATGTTCCTTACCAATGAAACATGGTACTTCGCATCGCAGATACTAGTCTCAATCTCGGGCGGCCTTATCCTCATTTTGACGGCCCAATCGACTAGGAACTAATTCAGAATACACAGTGACTATTAGATGTGTTTCATGATAGCCTTCATACCCACTATCACATCTAACATACACTATAGTGCATTCTAGGTCTTTACTCAACGCCATTGTTAATCATCATACAACACAATGAAAGTAAAGAATGCCATAAACAAATGCGAATATCATATATAAAGATTGTCATATACAAGAGTCTATAAACCCACACGCCACAAGTTGGCTAGTTGGGCATCTACTCTAACAATCTCCCACTTGCCCTAAAGCCAACTACTCATCAGACGTAGTCCCATTGTTTCGCGATGTTTTTCAAACAAGGGTCCTGGCAAGGGCTTCATAAGTGGATCAGCAAGAATGACGCCCAACTCTTGGACGAAATTCCTTATCCAAACCGCCTCCTTAGTAGCAGCTGATGCTACGATGTACTCAGCCTCAGTGGTTGAATCCGCGATGGTGTCTTGCTTGGAACTCTTCCAAGAGACAACACCACCATTGAGCATGAATACAAATCCAGAGGTTGACTTCGAATCATCCACGTCACACTGGAAGCTAGAATCAGTGTAGCCTTCCAGTTTCAGTTCACCACCCCCATAGACCATGAACATATTCTTAGTCCTTCGTAAGTACTTAAGAATATCCTTCACAACCTTCCAATGCAATTGGTCGGGGTTGGCCTGGTAGCGGCTCATGACACTCAGAGCATATGCGACATCCGGTCTAGTGGAGATCATGCCATACATAATACTACCTATTGCCGAGGCATATGGCACACATGTCATACTGTCTATCTCGTCATCACTCTTCGGACACATAGACTTAGATAGAGTAACCCCGTGGCACATAGGTAGGTGTCCTCTCTTGGACTCTTCCATAGAGAACCTCTTAAGTATGGTATCGATGTAGGTAGCTTGGGTGAGTCCGAGCATCCGTTTCGATCTATCCCGATAGATCTGTATCCAAGAATATAGGATGCTTCACCCATATCCTTCATCGAAAATCTACTAGACAACCAGACTTTAGTTGACTGCAGCATTCCTACATCATTCCCAATGAGTAGAATGTCATCAACATAAAGTACGAGGAATTTCACAGCACTTTTAACTACCTTCTTATATACACATGGCTCCTCGAGATTCTTGATGAAACCAAATTCCTTAATTGTTTCATCGAATCTCAGGTTCCAACTCCTTGATGCTTGTTTGAGACCGTAGATCGATCTCTGAAGCTTGCATACCTTATGCTTGCTTCCAACAGATGTGAAACCCTCAGGCTACGTCATATAGATCTCTTCCTTAATGTTTCCAATAAGGAACGCAGTTTTCACATCCATTTGCCATATCTCATAGTCGTACCATGCGGCTATGGCTAATAAGATTATAATCGACTTGAAAATTGCGACTGGTGAAAAGGTTTCATCATAGTCAACACCTTGCCTTTGAGTGTAACCTTTTGCGACTAGTCGTGCCTTGTAGGTCATTACCTTACCATTAGGTCCAATTTTCCTCTTGTATACCCATTTGCACCCAATAGGAACAATTCCTTTGGGAGGGTTAACAAGATTCCAAACTTTGTTAGCATGCATCGAGTCTAACTCAGATCGCATTGCTTCAAGCCACAAATTAGAATCTGCATCGGAAATTGCCTCCTTGAAAGTTCTTGGATCAGATCCAACAACTTGATCACCTTGATCATCTTCAAGGAGAAAACCATATCTCAGGGGCCCTAGGAACCCTTTCGGATCTCCTAGGTGCGACCATTTCTGGTGCTGGCTCTGGAGGTGCAGGAGATTAACTTGGTACTTCGATTGGATCTCGAACCTCTTCGAGTTCTACTATTTTGCCTTTTCTATCAAGTAGAAATTCCCTTTCCATAAAGGTGGCATTCCTAGAAACAAACACTTTTGTTTCGCTGGGATAGTAGAAGTAGTATCCAATGGAATTATTTGGATACCCAATGAAGTAGCATAAGATGGATCTCGTATCCAGCTTATCTCCCACTTTCTGCTTCACGTAAGCAGGACATCCCCAAATCCTCATGTATGAGTACTTGGGTGGTTTGCCCATCCATATCTCATATGGAGTCTTATCCACTGCCTTTGTGTGGACATTGTTCAACAACATTACCGCCGTTTCGAGCGCATAGCCCCAAAACGAGGTAGGAAGTTCAGTGAAGCTCATCATAGATCGAACCATTTCTAACAGGGTTCGATTACGATGCTCCACTACACCATTGAGCTGTGGTGTGGCCGGAGGGGTCCACTATGCGAGAATCTCATTCTCTTTCAGATAGTCTTGAAATTCAGCACTCAAGTATTCACCACCTCGATCGGATCGAAGTGCTTTAATACTTTTGCCTAATTGATTTTCTACTTCAGCCTTGAATTCTTTGAACCTTTCAAAGGATTCAGACTTGTGCTTCATCAAGTACAAGTACCCATACCTAGAGTAATAATCGGTAAAGGTGATGAAGTATGTGTGACCGTATTTAGTACCAATATTAAACGGGCCGCACACATCAGTATGGATCAAATCCAATAGGCCTTGAGCACGCTCACCCTTGCCCTTGAAGGGTTGCTTAGTCATATTTCCCTTGAGACAAGACTCACAAGTCGGTAGAGAGTTAATGTCTGACAGATCAAACATGTCACTCCTAACTAACTTGTTCATCCTACTTAGAGAAACATGACCTAGCCTAGCGTGCCAAAGTTTTGCTGGGTTCAAGTTATCGTGTTTCCTTTTAATCGTTGTTGTATGTGCTTCGACATCGCGAGTTAACGTCTTTTAATTTTAAGGTGTATAAATCGTTTTCGCGTTCCCCAATATCAATTAAACATTCATCCTTGTAAATATTGTAAATCGAATTAGCAAACATACAAGAATATCCATCACTATCAAGCATAGAAAGAGAAATAATGTTCTTTATTAATTCGGGAACAAACAAAACGTTTCTCAATAACAACTTAAAATCAGAAGACAGAAATATATAAACATCTCCTATAGCTACTGCAGCAACTCTTGCTCCATTGCCAAGCCTCAAGTGGGTCTCACCCTCTCTAAGACGTCGGCTTCTTGTCATCACCTGCAAATCATTGCAGATATGAGATCCACATCCGGTATCAAGTACCCAAGAATTCGAACTAAGAGACATATTTATTTCAATATAGAACATACCTTTCGCAGTTCGCAACTGCTCGAGGTACTCCTTGCAGTTCCTCCTCCAATGCCCAGGCTTGTGGCAGTGGTGGCAAACATCCTCAGACTTGTTCGGCTTGGAAGCCTTTGCCTTTGGCTTCTTGGTGGGCTTTTCCTCCTTCGCAGGGGCAGAACGCTTCTTTCCCTTGCGTCTGGGCCCCTTCTTTGCCGAGGAAGAAGAGCCCATGAGGAGGACGGGCTTGTCCTTCTTTATGGTTCCTTCGAACACTAAAAGCATGCTAACCACCTCTTCAAGGGTGGCTGCCAGCTTGTTCATGTTGAAGTTGACCACAAAGGGGTCAAATGCAGCGGGTAGTGAGAGGAGAAGTACATCCACAGACAGCTCGTGTGGAAGTGTGATATCAAGGCCCGACAGCTTTCAACGAGCCCAATCATACGAACCCCATGCTCGCGGACCGAAGTCCCATCGTGCATGCGGCTCGTCATAAGCTTCTTGACAGCCGTGAACCTCTCATGTCGAGAGTTCTCCCCATACAGTTCTTTGAGATGAAAAAGTATGTCAGCAGCATACTTTGTCTTCTCAAAGCGCCGTTGCATTTCATTGGACATCGACGCCATCACATAGCATCGAGCTTTAACCTCGTCGTCCCACCATTGTTTAAGCGTAATCAGCTTCTCAGGGCTGATATCGGCAGGGGCTTCCTTCGGAGGGCACTTCTCTATCGTATAAAGAAGTTTCTCCGAAGCCAACACAAGGTTGAGGTTGCGGAGCCAGTCTTGGTAGTTCAGAACGGTGAACTTGTTGCTATCCAGTATAGAAGCGAGTGGGTTTTTGAACGAAGACATTATATAAGCAGTTATACTGAAAAGAAAACGGACAATCATCACTAACTATATATAAAATAATCGCTAAGACATAAAACAAGGTCGTTAAGTTTTATTAATTACCCTTCCACTATTTTAAAGATTTCACCACCCTCTAATGAAATCGAGAAAGCAAGTTTCTTTAGTGGATACACGGAGCCCAATCAAGCGATCACAGACCCGAATAATATCAGCCATCCATGACCCCCAAAAGGTAGTTTTCGATTGCAATCGGTGCAACCTCCATGTATTTCACCTCACGTCCAATAAGGGCCAAATAATATGACGCCGTTTACTATCACGTGTCAAGATGACCCATCAATGTTGAGTCATGAAGGACGGTCCCCTTAACGTCCCCAATAACTATGAGCCAATGTTAAAGGGAGTTCCAACCGAACTCACAACAATTGTCGATGGCGTGGACAGCTTTCCGGCATAGATGACCCCCCTCAATAATATGAGCCGGGTCCATGTATACGGGTAGAATCGGCGTACACCCGATTGTTGATGGAAGGTA